>CM055730.1:13615006-13790317 GCA_029465975.1 Dallia pectoralis | reverse complement strand
AGATCGGGTCCTGGATAGAGTTACTGTCCCATTGGGGGTCACCTCCCCCACATCAGATCAAGATGTTCAACCCTTGACCACTGACCCCACCGCTAGCCAACAGGAGGTAGCCTCCACTCAAAGTCCCAACCTGGATAGGCGACAGATGGATGAGGCAGCGGTTGCTACTGACGCCGTAGATCTAGTCCAAAGTGCTAAGTACGGAAAATCAGAGTGTGTCGGAAGTGTTGCTTCAGATGGGCAATCGGATCTAGGTTCACCACTTGACAGTTGCCCCTCCTCTGCTTCACCAGATGAAGAGAGCAGCAGCAGCCCATTACCCCACACCACCAGCACCTTCAGCTTCCCAGATACCAGCACCACCACCACCACGTACTATGAGAGCACTGAAGAGCCCCAGGATGACCCGGAGAGTCCAGCGTTGCACTTTCAGCTCCCTCAGGACCCGAGCTACGATGAAGGGGGTTGTGCAACTGCAGGTGTCAGGTGCATGAGGTCGGGAACGGCAGCGGGGTCAGTCTCGAGCAGAAGTTTGAGTAACGTGGACCTGACTGCAGAGCCGGAGGAAGAGACATGGGTCATGGGAAAAGATTTTAGGTCCCTGAGAAGGAGGAAGGATTGCTATTCTGTCTCTCTGCTGACGACTGACAGTTCCAATGAATCGTTTACAAGAAGGACATCCACTGCTACATCCCCTGTCAAGCCCTATCCCCCCATACACCCGTCATATGTGAAGACCACCACCAGACAGCTAACATCCCCTGTAGGCTCGCCCAGCCAGAGCCCCGATATTCACCGTAGAACGGGGCCTGTCTCAGGGTACTGGGGTCACAAGAGGGCCCCTGAGTGGAGGCCTAGCAGGCAGAGGTCCTGCAGTATTGCTGGTCCTCTCAGTCATTCTGCAGACTGGAACGATGACCTGGAAGAACTTCAGACTAGACATGAGGGCGGTACGGACCTTCAGGAGAAAGTGGAGCCACTGAGGGTCTTCCCCGGTTCTAGTGAAACGCTTGGGACCAGACGACGTCGCTCAAGTGTCCAGACTAGCACCACAGGGCCTTGTCAATATGTGTTTTCTGGTAAGTGAATATGCATTGTCATTCATGAGAAATTGGATAGCATTGGTAGAAACATATTAAATGTTATTAAATAGTTATTATAATATTATAATAACATAATGGCAAAGAACCAATAGAGGCTGGCCAATCAGTATTTACTGCTCAGCAATAAATGCTTATTGAAGATTATTTGGTGTCGCTTGGACACACTGACTGTGGGTAAAATGCTGTGATAAAATTCGAAATAAAACACAAAATAAAAAATGTCCCTGGACACAGCACATATCTGTGGTACTTAGGCTCCTTAACTAATTCTCTAAAGTATTTCTACAACAGTTTACCTGACTTAAATGGATGAAAAGGCCGACATGCATTTTCACCTATAGACAGACATCCATTCACTGACAAACCAAAATAAAAAATACCCAGCAACATACGGAAAAGCACATAGATAAACAGATATGCACTCAGTCAAGCAGGCATATCCTCAGACAAATATATATACTCACAGACAAAGAGAGGCAGCCACATCCAAAAACCAATCTATTTGCTTGGTGATGACAGCCCTTGGATCACAGATATTAAAGGAACTCTTAAAAACCAGCAAATGTCCAGCAATTCACATCACCATGTTTAGATGTCTCCTCTGGCTCTGCAAGGGATCGCCAGCAGTTGTATTAAATCGTTCAGCTGTACATATCGTAACAATACATGTGTGTTATGAATTTCAAATCCTGTCTGAAGGTAAAATATGTGATTAAGAAAAATGACACATGTTGGTGTTGTTGATGTTTTTCTATTCTCATCTCCGTTCCCCAATTACCCAGGTCACACACTGTTGGAGTATCTATGTCTGCAGCAAGAGGAAAGAGAATCAGAGGAGACAGAGAGGTTGTGTTGTTCGTTGCTGGACCTGGGGTTGCTGCAGCCGCTCAGTGAACTTTTCAGAAAGCAGCCTGGAGACGGCGTTATTCCAGCCGCTGCCACTTTCCGTGTGAGAGCACATTCTTTACTTTCTGTGGCAAATATTTGTTCAATAGTACGATTAACATGATATGATTAGTATACAATGGTGAGGTTGATACGCTTTCAGGGTTTGCAATCATTAGCGCTTTTGAAACCTTACGGGACATCAGGCACTGCTGCAATATCCATCAATGGCATGTCCACCCCTTTAGTGAGAAATCACACCTGTCACACAAAAAAGCAATTATGTTTTAATGACATACAAAGAGCTTTAGACTTTAAACACTTTAGTTGATTTCCCCCAAAAATTGGTAAAATGACCTTTACTAAAACTATTGAATGTTTGCGAGGAATCATAAGCGATTGAAAATCTATTTACTGGTCCTTTAATAGCTATTTACTCTGTTGCTACTTTAAGAGCAACACGAAGGACATTTCTCTGTGAACAGACAGGCACATAGCTCAGGCTTCACTGGGTACCCACCGCTTTGACACGCTCACATGAACACATTGTCACAAACCCGTCGTCATAACATGCACGCAAACATCACATTCCGTACGTCCCTGCAGTCTCTGCAGACTCAAATATAATAGCCTACAAACAAGCACACGCAAACGTACACAAGCTTTGATTCATGCAGTGCACACACACACACACGCAAACATACATACAGCCGTACGCCTGATGAACTGTGACTCAGACACACACATTTGCTTGCATGGGCCATCTGTTGACTGCTTTGCATAAGAGCTCCCCACGTGCCCAGGAATCAGGCTGCTTTAACCCAGCTAAAGGTTAACTGTGCCTGAGTTGGTTGGATCGTGTTGTTAACTCAATGTCTCTACCTGGTTGTGGGGTGAGACACACAGCTCTGTATTATTCAGCCTTACCAGAGATATCTCCAGCGCGAGTCTACTGAAAATACTGCTCTCTCACCTGCTGTCCTGCGTTGTCTCATTCAATGTCTTCACTGTCCTCACTTTTGCTAAGCAGTGTTTGTGATCCGAACTGGGGATGATGCTGCCAAAACCTTACTACACTGCGTAGGAATAGTTTTCGTTTAGACATTGACCTGGTTAGGTCCTCACAACACATGGATGAGTGACATACTTTTTCCGAAATAAAACCAATATCATCCTTACATCATTGATTTAAGTGTTGGTGTGGTTTGAATACTTTTGCAAGGCTGTGTATGTGATCAAAACTGGGGATTAGACTGACCACGTTGTAGTCTGCAGTATTTACTCTGGTTGTGATTCTATCATTAGCCCAAGACACAGTTCTGGTTAAGGTTTTTTCATGGCATTAACAGCACAGGAAAAAAATGCCTGAATCCAATTGAATATTTGCTCTGTTTACTCACCCACTCACACACGCACTTACAGGCAAACACAAACAGACTTGACATGCACATTGTTAGAATGTTTCCTGCATTATAATCAGCATATCTGAATTTTCTGATTGTTTTACATTCAATTACATAATGCCTAATTGCTTAATGTAATGTACTGTATTCAATAACAAATAATGCCACGCTGGCACTGCTTGCTGAGATGGAAACATTCATTTTCCAGCAAAATAATTTATTCAGTTGATATACGGCAGAAAAATAACCTACGGTGAACACTTGGAACAGACACAGGGAGAGGTTCATTTACATGTCTCAGTTAAGCTTCTCATACAATCCACTCCACAACAGTCAGTCTTAAGTCAAGGGAACACCTTACCTCACTTGAGTTAGCTTTCTATTCATTTGATTAGTACAGTGAAAGCCCTCACTGTGTAGCCAGTGTCGATGGCTGTCACCTAAGAAACTAACAGAGGTATATGCAGTGTGGTGTCAGGGTTGCTTTATTGATTTATTCCTTTCCTGTTTCTCTGTCCGCTATTTACTCAACATTGTGTAGATGTTGTTTGAGTGCTGCTTGTTCTTTTTTTGTGAAAAAGTCAACCAAATTAATTTGTTCCACAATAAAAAAAATGTGGTCAAATTCTCCATATACGATAGGCTGCAGATTTCATCTCTTGTATTGTCCGGTTTTACCACATACTTTACTGTGAATAACATTTTGATATAAAAGTAGTTGCTGAAAAATGAAGGTATTCTATCCTTCAGGCAAACCAGCTGTATACCTGGGCAGTGTTCGGTCATCCCTTATACCTTTGGGAGCCGGATGAAGGGTGTACTCCTGGCCGCATCCTGGCCCAGTGGCCCCCACCAAAGCCGGCTCAGGTGTGTTGTCAACACTGGCTAAATCTTATATCGCTAGTTTTCAAAGCAGAGGACCACCAGTGTAGAACAATTGCTCAGATTGTGTGACAGTAAAAAATGTTGCAATCCAATTTAAAATCAGATGGATATTGATTATTTTTTTAATACTTTTATTGGCTCCTTAAATTGCAAGTGATTTGACCACACAGGCAGGTTTTGTTACAATACTTCCCTGCTGTGGTGAAATGTTCTTTGTTTTGCATAATGATAGAGGCTGTGGGTACTTATTGCACACATTCTTCCAATAGAGGTCAGGCTTTTCTATATTTCTGGGATAACTTAGGTCATCATTACAACCCGTTGAACTCTTTAATTTATGTTCTGTTTTTCACCATTGAATGTTTTTTCGAGATATAAAAACACAATTCATGTACTGCAATAGCTGGAATTGTCATTGATGAAGAGTGATTTAATCACATTTGCACGGATTCCATCTGCTCCATTTGCATGATCCAGCCATTTGTTGGACAAACTAAACAGGCTAAACATCCTAGTCGTTCAGACAAGTCCAAATGTGCATCTTAAATTAATTTACAATAGCCATCAAGGCAATCTTCACCTATTTGTCGCTTTTTTTTAATGTGTATAATCTAAGTAGAATCATTTTATATCCTCAGCCATGAAATTTGAGTGGTTTTGATGACCTGGGGACATTGCAGACTGCATCCTTAATCTGTATTCTTTAGATTTAACAATACAATTTCTATCTAAACACAAGTTCTAAAACATATAGACGTTGGTGAATTATGTGTTTTCCAAACAGTTTTCCTCTTTAATAACTCCCATGTGGTCTTCTCTGACACTGACCTTGTACTGAACTTACTATGCTCCATAATCTAGATGTTTAACTTTTTCACTGATGGTGTGGACTGTCACATCCAAGAAGTTAAACCCTAAGTAATCATCACAAACTATGTATTTTCCTTCTGGCAGTATTCAGCAATGTCAGAGAAGCTGTCTCAGGAGGAAAATGGCAGTCAAATGTCAGGACTGGAGCCAACCATCAATGACCTGAGGATAAAGATTGCAGCACTGGAATTCCAGCATGCCTCCCTGGAGATGGAGATCCACTCTAAAGAGAGGGGAGATGTGAACAATACTGTGGCCTTGGGGGATGTCAGCCAAACAAGGAAAAGTAGGACTGAGTTAGCGGTTCAGTCATCACCAGCAGAGGAGAGCTTTAGATATATAGTCCCTTTCAATGAAGGATCAATACTCTCTTCAGCCAATTCTGTTTCTCTCACCAAACCTGGCTTTGTCTGCACCTGTCGACATCAACCTCAAAGCATAGCCCCTCCTCCTCAAAGCATAGCCCCTCCTCCTCTATTTCAACTGGATGGAGGCGTCCCACCACCTCCACCACTTTCCTCTGGTGGGTCGGGTCCTCCTCCATCCCCTCTTCCTCTTCCGCAGCTTGCTGGAGAACCCCAACCTCCTCCATCCCTTCTCCCTGGTGGGTGTGGTCCTCCCCCTCCACCACCTCCTCCTCCTTTACCAGGTATGGGCGGACCCTGTCCTCTACCTCCACCACCCCCACCTCCTTTACCGGGTATGGGCGGACCCTGTCCTCCACCTCCACCACCCCCACCTCCTTTACCAGGTATGGGCGGACCCTGTCCTCTACCTCCACCACCCCCACCTCCTTTACCGGGTATGGGCGGACCCTGTCCTCCACCTCCACCACCCCCACCTCCTTTACCAGGTATGGGCGGACCCTGTCCTCTACCTCCACCACCCCCACCTCCTTTACCGGGTATGGGCGGACCCTGTCCTCCACCTCCACCACCCCCACCTCCTTTACCGGGTATGGACGGACCCTGTCCTCCACCTCCACCACCCCCAACTCCTTTACCGGGTATGGGGGGACCTTGTCCTCCACCCCCTCCTCCTCCCCTGCCAGGCTATGGTCCTCCACTCCCTGCATCAGGTATGGGTCCACCTCCTCCACCACCACCTCCTGGCAATGGTCCCACACCTCTTTTCGGCTTAGGACCTCCTTCCGTTGGTTTCATGTCCTCCATGTCCCAGGAGGCTGGCCTCATGAAGGCACCCATTGAGCCCCCAAAGCCCATGAAGCCACTCTATTGGACCAGGATCCAGCTGTACTCTAAGAAGTAATTCCTAGTCCACTCCAGTCTGATTGTTCATGGACACAGTGAATTATAGAATATTACCAACATGTGATTAAACTGAGATAGATAAATTACATCCATGGGTAATTACAACCACTCGCTGGTTATTGTTATTCATGCATTTCCTGGCCTTCACTATATTCAAATTAAACTGGTGCTGTTTATTTTTGCCTCCATGTGGCTGTCGGATTTTAAATGTACATATTTTTTTTAAGTAGAGAGTCAAAAGGCGTAAAATATATTCAGTCTTAATACTTACTGAGGGCATTGTTAATATTGCTGGTGTTTACAGATCTTTATCTCTTTTACTTCAGAGACTCAAGTGGTTCTCTGGTTTGGGAGAAGATCAAGGAGCCGTCAGTGGAATTTGATGAGTTTGTTGAGTTGTTCTCCAAAGGTGCCGTGAAGGAGAAGAAGAAGCCAATATCAGACACCATCATGAAGTCCAAGGCCAAGCAGGTCCTGTACACATTGAATCTTTGGCATTCTTGTGTCTGTCTGCCCTTCATTTGTCCTGTCCTGATTAATCTCCCTCGCTTTCCCTCTCTCTCATTCACTTCAATTCCCTGCCTGCAAATGACATGAGGAACTGATATAGCCAGACAACACAGATTATGCGGTGTGAGGTTTAGCGCCCTCTGGCTTCAAGTCCCAGGGGGCGCGGTGCCAGTAAGTGGCATGCGGTGAGTTTATCCACACGGATGGCTGGGAGAAACTGTGTCAACCTCATGTGTCATGTGGTTCCTGAGACCACTGTGTTGTGGCTATAACCCAACAGTCTTCCCTTAACAAGTGTCTACTGTCCTTATCTGTCAAAGTCACTGATCTAAAAAGACTTTAAGCTACTATTGTGGAATACTAGGAGTGTAAAAGTGACCATGGGAAAGGATGATAAGAGCCTAATTTATGGGCCTTTTTTCTGGGGTAGGAAGGACTTCTTCTGTGTGTTCCGCACATAAACACTTTGGGATTGATGTAAGGCAAACAAGTTGATTGCCTTTCGACACTCTCTCAGTCGTAGCGCTTTGGATTGAATCCACCAATCATCAATACATTCATCACGAATTCATAGCTATTATATTAAATAGTGTAAATATCTTTTTATAAAATGTACAAACATGGTAGACTTGACTGTTTGATTTTGCCAAGATCTTTGAAAATTAATTGGTTAAATAGCGTGTATTGGTCAATGTGTTCATATTATTTAGTATTTAGTATTATTTAGTAAGTATAACAGCCATCGATGTCATTAAACCATAAAGACAGAATACCATACTTAACCCTCAAGTAACGTTTATGTCTGATACAGCTATATATTCTGCCCCTGACTACTTTTTAATAAAACAAATGTATGGACTAATGAAGAACACATTTTTTCTGAAGGTTTATTCCTGGCATGAGACACAGAACTAGTTTTGCAGAAGATATGTGTAGACAAATGTTGATAAAATTTCTGTAATGACTGAATAATTTCAGAGACACATCAATGGATAATAACTGTAATGTAACCGTATTTAAAAAAAAAGGGATTTACAATCATATTGTTCGAAACGACACTGGAATAATAGATTTTAGTAGCGTCAAACCATCAAATATTTTACAATGTCCTCAAAATATTATTCAAATTTAACGACTGCATTTTTAAAAGCATTAATTTAGAAACAAATACGACTTACACATTAACTCGGCTGAGCTTGAAACAATCTAACAACCTTCAGCCACATCTCCCTTTCTGGATGTCTATTGTCAACGGATTTGCTAATGCATTACACAACACTGATTGGTTCTTAGCGACTGCGCAATTAGATTTTTAGATACAAGCACTTTCTGAAAACTGCTGAAGTAAAAAGTGCTTCTTAAAATAAAGTTATTAATTGATTGATGGATGAAGTTAACGGATAATGACATGATACCTGTAAAATGTAGTGCATCTCCACTATAGCTAGCTAGCCAGCCAAACAAACAACACTGTGTTTGAATAACCCCTCGTACACAGGAACTAATCAATTCACTCGAGATAAGAGCATCTGCTAATAAACTAAACATCTTCAGTGATGTAGTTCAGTTCAGTGATGTGACTGACTACATGTTGTATGTGTTTTATTTCCTGCACTCAGTGGTTTGATTGATCGTAAAAGTGGTTTGTCTGTGGCTAAAGTTAACCATCTATATTCTCCACAACACACTGTTACCCAACAGCCACTTACTTTGTCAGCTTGTGAGCTATACACAATATCAATGGATTAATCAATGCCATTTGGTGTTGGTTTATGATATTTTTTTTGTGTTCTATATAAATGTTGACGTTCGGGTGTCACGCAGGCCTCTGGCTTTCAAAGTCCGCCCAAGCTTATTTGCTGTGTTCCATGACAGCAAACATTACAAGAAAAAGTCACAAAAAACATCTGTACTTCTTCAACTGTTTTATATACAAAAAAGTATATTGCATAATCTTAAAAAGAAAAAAGCCTTGGGAAAATGCTGATGTATTCTCACGCTGTTGTTTGTGGAACCTTGCCGACTAGTATCCAGCCTGTAATGCGTTGTGTGCTGCACTCTATTCACTCTTCTTTCTTCCCAATTTAAATGTCTATTATATTCTTTCTGACGCTTTCGCTCTCTTTTAGGTAGTAAAGCTGTTAAACAACAAACGATCCCAGAACGTTGGGATCCTCATGTCCAGCATTCACTTGGACATGAAGGACATCCAGAATGGTGAGCAGGGTTTATCCATAACTTGTGATCCAACCGACCTAATATACCTCAGTCAACCCTGTATAATGACATCATCAGTGCAGTATGTTTATCCATAACTTGTGATGCAACCGACCTAATATACCTCAGTCAACCCTGTATAATGACATCATCAGTGCAGTATGTTTATCCATAACTTGTGATGCCACCGACCTAATATACCTCAGTCAACCCTGTATAATGACATCATCAGCGCAGTATGTTTATCCATAACTTGTGATGCCACCTACCTAATATACCTCAGTCAACCCTGTATAATGACATCATCAGCGCAGTATGTTTATCCATAACTTGTGATGCAACCTACCTAATATACCTCAGATTGTCAGATTTGCTAAGATTGAAATGCATTTATTGTTTTTCTGGTCAGTACTACTTATTCTTAGTGACTTGGTACAATAATTGTCTTCTATCATCCTTTATAGCAATTTTGAAAATGGACAACACAGTGGTGGATCTTGAGACCTTGCAATCTCTGTATGACAATGTAAGTTGATTTGCATTCATCCTTATCGTTTACTGTGTTTGTTTGCATTCTGTGAAAAAACTTTAGTTTTGAGAAACTTGTCTTAGGTGGAATGTTGTTCCTGGATAGTGGCTGTATTTCCCAATATTCAAAAATAGCATTTGAAGTTTTTCCTAATATTGCTTCTGCTAGCTAAAAATCAGTCAAGTGGGAGCATGCATATTTATACTTTACTGGCCATTAAGAAACATAAAACCTAAATGTGGAATTGATTTAGGCTCATGTTTTAAGACTGTCTCTGACTAGGATTTTTTATTGTGACCTGAGATTCAACTGGTCTTTGGACAAATTGACTAATCAAAATATAAAATAAATATATGTTCTCCTTATACAAAGTCTTCGGACCACTTAATTTCTTTCCACATTATGTTGTTTTAAAGTCTTAATAATTGTTTTTTTATGACAATATTTTGCCATCAATCTACACATAATACACCATAATGATGAAGTTAAAAAAATAAAGTGTGACAAATTTTTGGAAAATGAATAAATATATGAAATATAATTTTTGGGGATCAGTGCGTGCGTTATAATGTTTCTCTTCACATCCAATTAATTGAGCTCAATGTCAAACATCATCTTCCCAAATCCTACAACTTCTTCAAGATTAACGGTCTATCTGTCAAAAGAATTTAAATCCAAAGTGGTGGTGTTTATGTATATTTCTGGGTCAAGTGTGGTTTGCGTTAAACTAGAGCTGGCAGTGAAAGCACCATTAATGTACAGGAGAAGCATTTATGAATACACAATCTTTAAAATGTACAAGGCGATAAATTAATTATATATGCAATTAGGTGTGCTATATAACTAAATTGTATTCCTATTTATTAGAGAAGCAACATTACAAAAACCTGTTGATCTACGCAAGCAACTGGAACACGAAGTGTTATTTTGTTGTTTTAAATGAAAGAGGATGTTGAAAGGGTAAAAAGCTTAACTGAATAATGTTTTTGCTTACTGTTAGCTGATGTCTGTAGTGGCAGCTTTAAGAACACTGATTCATGGATTACTGTAAAAAAATAAAATACTGTAAACATCCACAAGTTGAATACAGTTACTTTTCCCACTAATGATGTTGTTGTGGATCTCTATTTCACAGTGTGTGCTTCTAACATGCAGAATCTGGAAGTCATATTTAATGTGATCCACTTGAAAGGGATACTTAAGGAAATGTGCATTAAATACCAAAACAAACATGGAAACCTCAAGCCCCACTAGTACAGTATGTCTGGTGTCAGCTCTGGGTTCAGTATGTCTGGGGTCAGCCCTGGGTTCAGTATGTCTGGGGTCAGCCCTGGGTTCAGTATGTCTGGTGTCAGCTCTGGGTTCAGTATGTCTGGGGTCAGATCTGGGTTCAGTATGTCTGGTGTCAGATCTGGGTTCAGTATGTCTGGGGTCAGCCCTGGGTTCAGTATGTCTGGGGTCAGCCCTGGGTTCTGTATGTCTGGTGCCAGATCTGGGTTCAGTATGTCTGGTTTTATTTAATTGCTTTAGATAAAAACGGCTCTATTTCTGGCATTTTATTATCTTTTAAGCCATGATCGTTTAAGCCCAATTCAAAGTGTTATATAATTGTCTTATTATAATAATTTCAACACTCCGATGGGTGCGTTTGAAATATTCAAAATCATGATCCAACTGCTTGCTTCACAATTTTGTTCATGGTTTATGGGAGCAGCATAGGCTAGTGGTTAAATCATTGGAGACCAACTGAGAAATTGTCTGTTTGAATCCACAAGCTGACACATTTTAACATCTGTGTTTGCCCTTGACCTTGTAGTTACTCCTGTGAATAGTTCTGGAGTGTGCATCAAAATTGGAATGATGTTAGAAACGTTTGGTGGAGAAGGTTTGGGCGGAGCAGCAAAATGTCTATCCTTTGACCACTAGAGCCGCATTAATAATATTGATAATGGCAAAGATAGGTGTCGTTTTTGGAAAATGTGTCAAAACACAGGATCAAAAGAGTCTTCTCAACTAACCCGATCTCTATCCCACCCTAATCCCTTGCCTCATTTCTCTTGCCGGAGGCTGTTATTGAGTCGAAGAGCTGAATGGTTTCTCTTTTGTATTAGGAGACTCCGTTCAGTCTCCAACCCAGAACCACAGTTGGCAGTGTAGCCACCCTGTCTTTGGAATGAGGCGTTCTAATGGTTACAGTCTCAGAGTTTTTAAACACAGAGCCATGGAGAAGATCATTCCTCACTTCACAGTAAGAACCGGAGTCATTCTGTCTGGAGCTCGGAGAATATAATCAGTTCTACTCTCACAAAACAAAACAAAAGACAGGAAGGGGTCTGTGGTACCCGTACCCGAAAATATCCAGAGTCTGAGCCAAATGACCCGACACTTAGGAGTTCAGGGGACACCTCCCAGTACCAAATTACACATGATAAGTAACATCACATACCAGAACACTCAGACTGACGACATGCCCATAGGCTGTGAAAGCATGGGTTGAAAACATAATATTTGGTTGCTTTGTAAGGATAAATACAGTTTTGATGACATGGGGTTCACAAAAAGTGGTCATCATAGAACCACATCGATATGAAGGACGAATATGGTATTACAGTACATGCGAGGTTAAGAAGAAAACACGTGATTACCAGAAATACAGAGTTGTTTACACGGCAGTGATCTTGGGTTCTTGGATTTCTTTTCCCAAAAGCTCACTTTTCTCAGTAATGAAGACATACAACTTTCTTTCATACAATCATTGCGAGACTAATATCCCGCCATCATTATCATGTTAGTACAACATTATTCTTCAAATTGGTTGAATAACATATTGAAAAGGGATCTGTTTAAAATCTACCATGCATTTGCATTTTCAAACATGTCTTGGACAGGAACCAGAGCATGCCAAGCAGGAGTGTTTAGAATACTAATCGCCATGTGCTCTATGCCCACATCTGGTCAAGGAAGAAAGTATTTGATCCCCTGCCGATTTTGGACGTTTGCCCACTGCCAAAGACAAGATCAGTCTATAATTTGGGCAAACGTACAAAATCAGCAAGGGATCAACTACTTTCTTCCTTCACGGTAGCTATAATGTGAGCTGCTGTATTATGCCTGGGCCAGACCCTGGAGTCAGTTTTGGATCCTGCTTCTCAGAGAAGCTCAATGTCATAGGAGTCCAGATGAGGTCATAGGAGTCCAGATGAGGCCATAGGAGTCCAGATGAGGTCATAGGAGTCCAGATGAGGTCATAGGAGTCCAGATGAGGTCATAGGGGTCCAGATAAGGTCATAGGAGTCCAGATGAGGTCATAGGAGTCCAGATGAGGTCATAGAAGTCCAGATGAGGTCATAGGAGTCCAGATCAGGTCATAGGAGTCCAGATGAGGTCATATGAGTCCAGGAGAGGTCACAGGAGTCCAGGAAAGGTCATAGGAGTCCTGATGAGGTCATAGGAGCCCAGATGAGGTCATAGCAGTCCAGATGAGGTCATATGAGTCCAGATGAGGTCATATGAGTCCAGGAGAGGTCATAGGAGTCCACATTAGGTCATAGGAGTCCAGATGAGGTCATAGGATTCCAGATTACGTCATAAGAGTCCCGATGAGGTCATAGAAGTCCAGATGAGTTCATAGGAGTCCAGATTACGTCATAGGTGTCCAGGAAAGGTCACAGGAGTCCAGGAAAGGTCATAGGAGTCCAGATGAGGTCATAGGAATCCAGATGAGGTCATAGGAGTCCAGATTACGTCATATGAGTCCAGGAGAGGTCAGAGGAGTCCAGGAAAGGTCATAGGAGTCCTGATGAGGTCATAGGAATCCAGATGAGGTCATAGGAATCCAGATGTGGTCATAGGAGTCCAGATGAGGTCATAGGAGTCCAGATGAGGTCATCGGAGTCCAGATGAGGTCATAGGAGTCCAGGAGAGGTCATAGGAGTCCAGGAGTGGTGACATTCCTTTTGTTGGTTGTTTAATGTTTTGCCTGCATTAAGCCTGTTTTCCTCTATTTTATTTGCTTTTGAGAAATGAGAGGGCATCACTGACTGGTTATCTTTGTTTAACCGGCTTGTACTACATAACAGTGCTTTTGTGCCTAAGAAAGAATGTTTTAAATAGAAACAATTTTATAATGTTTGATACTATACTGTTTAAAAATATACTATACTGTTTAAAAAAATAATACTGTGGCTGCATCTGGCCACATTCAGTTTCCCTTCAAGTGTGTGTTTTATATTCATAAAAGTATGTTATTTACCTACGATTTACACAATAATACTATCTTTATTGACTTCAGAAAGCTCAGAAAGATGAAATGGAGAAAATTGAGCAGCATATCAAGACATCCAAAGACAAGGATGACGCAAAGCCATTGGACAAGCCGGAACAGTAAGAGCAATAGGCCAAAAGATACCTGCAGTTCTAAATGGTTACAAGTTTTCTTTTAACACTGTGTGTTATCGTTTTTTTTCTTTCTTTTTCGTTAAGATTTCTCTTCCAGTTGTCACAAATCCCCAATTTCTCAGGAAGGGTGTTTTGCATCATCTTTCAATCAACCTTTGTTGAATGTATTTCTTCCATCTTCCGGAAAGTCGAAATCCTTCAGAAAGTGTGTATGGTAAGTCCTATTTAACCCCCCACTGAGAACAACATGTTGTGGACAATGTACAGCCATACAGTGTTGAGTACATATGAAATATGTGATATACATATGCCTCATTGACACAATGCGCTAAACTGAACTATTTCTAAATGTGTTTATATCTTAATTTCCTGTTTTTCTCACCTTTCATCAAATTATCTTGCTTTTCTATGCATTTTAATCCTTTAATTACTCGCTCTACTTTGCTCTACTTCCCTCTACTTCCCTCTAATTACTTCTACTTCTCTCTACCTCCCTGTACTTCCCTGTACTTCCCTCTACTCCCCTCTACTTCCCCCTACTTCCCTCTACCTCCATCTACTTCCCTGTACTTCCCTCTACTCCCCTCTACTTCCCTCTACTTTCATCTACTTCCCCCTACTTTCCTCTACTTTCCCCTACTTCCCCCTACTTTCCTCTACTTCCCCCTACTTTCCTCTACTTCCCCCTACTTCCCTCTACTTCCCTGAACTTTCCTCTACTTTCCTCTACTTTCCTCTACTTCTCTCTACTTTCCTCTTCTCCCATCAGACTTTGAAGAGTGGCCAGAGTTTAATGCAGGTACTTGGCCTGGTTTTAGCTTTTGGGAACTTTATGAACGGGGGAAACAGATCACGAGGACAGGCCGACGGCTTTGCTCTGGACATCCTGCCCAAACTCAAGGATGTCAAGAGCAGTGTGAGTGTCTCTTGACTTATAACTATACTGTATGCAGTACTTAAGGAATGTCTTTGTCCCTAAATTGAAAATTAGACAGAGTGTCAACTCTATCCCAAACAGACAGTTTTTATCCCAAACAGACAGTTTTCTCTTTGCTCTAAAATAATAAGATTATTGACAAGGATGCACAATTTCTTTATTTGATTCTTTTCTGCCCCTTTTCAGGATAACTCTCAGAGTCTTTTGTCCTACATCGTTTCTTACTATCTGAGGCACTTTGAGGAGGTATGTTGTGGTCCTATTTATTGGAAACCCTTTTTCAATTCGCTGATTTGCTTGGATATGTTCTCAGTGCACTTTTCATCTCTCGCCAATGGATAGTGTGGTTTATTTTTTAATCAAGTGGTTTATTTTTGATTTCCTCATTTACAATGAAAACGAATGCCTCGCTCATAGTTCCTACGGACCTCGAGTATGTTAGCTGGCAGAGGATCCAAAGGAAAAATATTATAAATAATTAGGTTAGCCAGATGAGATGAACTCAGGCCTACAGCATGTTGCCAAAATCAACCTAGACATCATTGTTCTGAACCTGCTCCCTGGTCATTCTGACGGACAGGATAGATGAATGCTTTGATAACGGTGTCTCCACTCTAGCTGAAACCATAACCACCATGCAGACTTATGTTAGTGCCAATCTTTTGACAGATCATGGTAGCGGCATCGATCTCAATCTTACCTGGGATTTATGCAGGAGTTGGCTGCCCTGGTTTTTAGGAAAATTGACCGCGTGACTCTGGGTGTTTTTGCGATTATGTGTGTGTGTGTGTGTGTGTTCACTGGTCTCTGTTGTTGTCAGGACGCTGGCAAAGAGACTTGTGTCTACCCTCTTCCTGAACCTCAGGACCTCTTCCAGGCATCTCAGATGAAGTTTGATGACTTTCAGAGAGACCTACGAACGCTAAGGAAAGACCTGAATGGTAAGACTGGCGCATCTTTTTTTGCCAAAGCTTGAACTGTATATTTCCATTAACCAGGCAGTCAACTTGAGTGTTGATTATGACAGCCATGGTGCGTGGCCAGCCATATGGACGCTTTGATCTCAGACCAGGTCAAAAGACAGCATCTGTTTGTCATACAGCCTACCAAACCAGAACCAGATGGTGTGTCCCCAGTAGACCGAATCCTCTAGGCATGTTTGTACTGTCCTCAAACAGCCAGAGCTCCAAACACACCAGGTTTAGGGGAATTATCTTACCTGTGTTCTCCAGCTTAGTTCTTTCCGAGTTGGAGACCCGCGATCACATTGCGATCACATTGCAAACTGTTCAATTAGAATGTCTCATAATGAAACCATTACGGTAATGGCACATTATTTTTAGTACACATTTCTGTTTGTTTGATTTTCCCTCTGCCAGTTGCCCTCTAAATACAGAACCAGTATAACCAACCTGTGAAGATCGTTTTTTTACAACAGACAATGCATATATATCATGAAGTTTATGCTGCCATTCGATAAAAATCCCAAAACTGTTTTCAAAACACTCTCAAACACGATCAAGTTATTTGGCCAGCCCTTTTAGTATATTGACTTCTTTAGTAACTACCATAATACCAGTGTTGTGAAGTAATGAACACAAATGTATTACTAAAGTTCTTTGTTTGTGTTTCGGTATTCCATAGAATTTCTACTTTTGCGAACCATAATCCTATTTCTAAATTAAATGACTGAAAGTACTATATGGACCTTTTTACTAATATTTCCGACAATCGAGTGCTTTTTTCAGCACCTGCATAGTAGAGCACATTACAAGATTGAACACACTATATGGTTCTTGTTACTTAAGTGGGACATGCTGACTGCTGTAACAGATATGGGTTTAGATTACAGTTGCCTGGAGGTTAGGTTAAGAGTCCAAGCCCAGCTGACTGGCACTAATGACATCACCTAGCTACCTTTACATCGGGAGCCATATGGTGAACCAATCAACGTTTGCAAATTGGCATGGAGGTTTAGGCTGGTTACTGACGGACTATTAGCCTGGGGGTTTAAGGGATGGTCCCAAAGTATCTCATATTATTGACAAATAATGTAGCAGAATGCATCAATATTGGTTAAGTTCCACGACACACACATGATGTTTAGTCATTTACATTAATTGCACCAGCAGGTATTTTAATATTGCAATGTAATACTACTTAAGCATATAGTTACGTTATTTATAAGCTTTGTATTTTATATTGTTGACAGAACACCTCATTAAACCATGTTTTTCTTCCATCTCCATATCTCTCTCTTCTACATAAGCCTGCTGTGCCGAAACAGAGAAGGTCTGCCAGGTATCTTCTGAAGATCAACTGCAACCCTTCAAGGAAAAGATGGAGGAGTTTTTAAGCCGAGGTGAGTTTGCGAACACAGAGTACAGACAGGGAGTTTAAGGGTACAGAGAGGTTAAGGTGTCCTAGTTGTTGTCACTTGACAAATGTAACCACAATCATGCAGAATTGTTTTCAGTTTTTTTTTTCGCTATTATGTTTATTAACATAAAGAGTGGCACAAATCAGTTGACCAAAAAGTGCTTAAAAGATGCTCTAATACTAGAGAGGAACCAGTCTTTGGGGGGTGTCAAGTCCATTCTGTATTCAACCCCTTCAGCATAAGGAAACGTGTGAAGCATGGCCGCAGAAAGATGTTTTGATCAGGGGGTGCTGACATTGGCCGAGCACAAGTGGGTAGAATTGCCGGGCGCCCATTAGCAGAATCAGACGGGCCGCATGCAATTGAAATGATGGCATCTCAGCAGGGTGAGCTGAGGTTACCACGGAGGCCTGCAGAAATACACATTTTAGATAGCAATTACTTTACACTGTGTATTGCAAAAATAACTGCATAAAATAGCAATTATTTTGCTTGCCATATATATTGCACTATATTAGCATTATAATATTAGCATTTATTTAATCACAAAAGAAAACGACTTAACTTTTCTGCCAGGTCAGATGTTAAAGCTGCTCATTTAGCTAGCGTAGTGTTTGGAAGAAAATTGCGTTGAAGCCGTCGTTCAACACAGGATCTGTAGGGACCCATGCCTCTATTTAATAACACATGGAGTAAGTTGTAACAATAGCCTTCTGTTCTGATGTGTTGGGGCAGCCCGTCTAGCTGAGCTTTTTACTTCAGTATGGCGTTTTAAGAGCAGACTTAGCGACGTCCAGGCTTGGCATGTACACACTAATAATCAGGGTTTTACTATCGGGATTGGACAGTGACACGTTAGATACCATAACTGTATTGTCTCTGTCTTCATCTTTTAGTTCGCTCTTCACCTCTTTGCCTTATCTTCACTTCGTTTGTCGGGTCCAATCCCTGGTCCAAGGCCCTGTTCCACCTCTTTTTTATCACCTTCCTCACGCTCATCACACTCTATTTGGCTTCAGATAAAGCCCCTTCCCCAGCCCATGTGTTTCACTGGCTAACCTCATCCCTCTAAGTCGTACTCGTTTTAACACTCATTCTCTCCATTTATCCTCTGTCATATTAGGACATCAAATAAACACTTGGAGGCTGTTGTTTAGCCTGGGAGCAGTTAAAACAGGATGATGAATTTGCTGCAGACCGAGTGTTGATGATGAATCAATTTTGCACCTACCCTCTGCGATCAGTTATCTTTATTTTTCTTTGACCAGAGTCTCTGTTGTCACCCAACCTTCCGGATCTTTTCGATAACTTCCTGTGAACGTGTACTATACCTACTGGGCCCCGGCATCTGAATAACTAGATGAAAATATTTTCTTCTAATGGATTTTTTTATTATTTTAAAGGAGAGAAAAATATGTCGATGGCTCACAATTTAGTTTGAAGTGTAGAGTTTGGTTGAACTTTCAATTCATATAGCATGCGCATTAAACGTTTTTCTTGGCAGTTTTACATATGCTTTGGGCATGCTATTTCCAGCTAACTATTCCCATTGTAAGTATGAGATCATTTGGTTCGTTCTCAAGTGCTTTTGTATTCAAATAAGAGTAGGTAATCTCGAACACATGCTCTCTGGCCATATAACTCACTGTCCTTGAATCCAACTTTAAAGGGAGCCGGATGAAAGTGTCTCTCTCCGAAATAAATGTTGTTTTTTCCCTTTGATGCAAATGACGAGGCTGTCTCCAGAGGGTGGAACGTTCGGTGTAAAACTGACATGTGACTTAGACGGCTCCAGACAAAATGTGCTTGGTGCCTTCATGGTGGGAACAAGAGCATCAGCAGCAATATCTCATTTGTGTTATTTCTATCATTTTAGACCCCGGGGTTAAACAGTTTCTGGCTCCACAGTTTTGACCACTCTTGTTTATTTTCTGACCATGAAACTAACCACAGAATAACAGCAGAGGCGGACCGGTTGGAATGGCACTGTTTGGTCTAGCTTGTTTCTTCCTGTCCATTTCACATATTCTCATGCATGAGATGCCTTTGATGGAGCCTCTGTGCCTCTGAACAGAACATTGGCCATGTGATAATCTGTTTCTGATGTGTAACATTGGTTATACTGACTGCATGCACTCTTGCAGGGGACTGACTACTGCATTGGCTGGCAGTGTTGTCTCCAGAACTAGGGCTGCTCACACTGTTATATAGTGTCATAGCTAGTAACAGGTAATAGCTGATGACTAAAACACTTTGGACAAATGTTGCTTTTGATATCAGTGCCCCCCTGTATCGCATTCTCAAATCCTGTTCTAAGAAATGCCTGAGCAATGTGAGTAAACTATAAAATCCAGTCGGGATTGATCGTTCAGTTGCCATAACATAACATGAAAACACCCCAGTGGCCAATTTGCATAAGACCTTCAAATTTACAATAAATCAAAACATTACATATTTGCTTTATTTAAGTATATAACTTCTGTACACTTTATTGTTCAATAGCATTTAAGTTTATAGGAAGGACCTAAGGAAATGTTCTTAATTGTGTAAAGTAATTCATACTGACTCAATACAAAATGAAATAAATGTTATGTATTGTAACAGTGCACACGGCGCATAGTTTGCACTAAAATGTATTCTGGATCCCGAAAAAAAGATATTACAGTGTATTATATCATTAGAGATCCTCGCGGGGGACGAGGACTACTAAAACTAGTAGATGCTATTTATACGCATAATTAGGTGTGGAACACACCAAAATTATCTGACAAAAAAAAGACAGAGAAGACAAAAATCTAATTCTGGATTCGCAGAATTCACCGAGACCAAATGTACACAAATAACAGGACTCCAAACAAGAAGGATGTGGAGTGAACATGAACTTAAACCCTAAATATGACAGTTCATGTTGATAATTCAAGTGTAAACTGTTTGTACAGGGCTACGATGGGAATTTAGTCTATATGAGACATTGTTTTATCTATCAGTTCTAACAATAATACTACCTTGTTCTACAATTTGCGGGTTATCTCTGTTCAGATTTGTATTATTATTGCAGCTTTGTTTTCTATAATATCTAACTAGTGAGTATAGAATTGATTGAATTGGCACACGTTTCTATAATGATGCATCAATATATTGTACACATCTTACTTCTTTCCCATTGAGGAAAGGACATTGGAAATGTGTATTAGTTTGGTTAAAATTGTTTATTTTCTAACGTTGTACCTGTTTTGTAAATGTTTTTTCTGTGTTTTTGTTTTTAGCAAAAACTGACCTGGAGGCACAAGAAAAACAGCTAGAGAACACATATAAGATGTAAGAACAAACTTGATTTGATTTTTCCTCAAAAAATAAAGCAGGATTCTATTACGTGAACATAATAATATATCACATAATAATATCACACACATAAGAATACAGCTCACACTAACAATCTGGGTCTCAGCACAAAAACATTTCTTTAGATTAGTCATTGTCTCGCCCACGAGACAGAACGGCATTGTCACATTTTATTGCAAATTGTTCAGTCTGTTTGTGGTAGAGACTGTGTACATCAGGCTTTCCAAAAAAACATTGTTCTGATGACTTGCATAAGGATTGGAGAATGCAGGCTTAGATCAGAGTAATAGGATCCAGAAAAGACAAAAGTCATGAAATTTTCTTTAGGATTCCAAATGTGTGACCTACAAATTGGTATATTAGCATTGTTCTGAGATATAGGAAATACTCTTCAAAACAAGTTTTATTGATTATTTTAATTTAGGGGGAGAATGAAAGTAAAGAGTGCAATGGTGAATAATTAATATATTCATAATCTTATTCTATATTGTTTGTAAATATATGCGATGGTAAGTAACCATATTATGCAGGTGGGATCTTTATAAAGGAAGCTAACCTTAAGTCATGAACCCCGCTTAATAAGGGTGTTTGTTTCTCAAAATATGTGAAGCCTTAATGCGTCTCTTCAGTTAAGTACAGAAGTCAGTTGATCGTGTAGCAATCCAGAACTTTTTGTGAACCTCGGGTACTTCAAGATATGACTTCACCTCTGGATCATTAGTGGCTCTGTGGCAAGTGCCAAAATGCAAATAAGGCTGAAAATCAGTAGTTTGGATGACGGAATCCTGGCTGGATGAGGGAATCCTGGCTGGATGAGGAAATCGTGGCTGGATGAGGGAATTTTGGCTGGATGATCGAATCCTGGCTGGATGAGGGAATCCTGGCTGGATGAGGGAACTGTGGCCGGATGAGGGAACTGTGGTCGGATGAGCAAATCTGGGCTAGATGAGGGAATCCTGGCTGGATGAGGGAATCCTGACTAGATGAGGAAGCGGTAATTAATAAATGGCCAGCTCAGAGCTTCATTTTCAACATTATTGAAGGAATTCTCTCAGTATGGCCAGCTCAGAGCCTCGTTATCAACATAATTGAAGGACTTTTCTCAGTATTAATAAATGGCCAGCTCAGAGCTTCGTTTTCAACATTATTGAAGGAATTCTCTCAGTATGGCCAGCTCAGAGCCTCGTTATCAACATAATTGAAGCTGTCTGGGCTCACTTTGACAGGGAAAAAACAACCATATTGTAGTCATGGTTTTTGATTACCAATTTACCCTGGAAAGGTACCATGTATGTATGAATTTACCTCGCTGCCAATCAACAAATAGTAGCAACACTCCATCAGTTCTGTGTCAGTGTTCTGATTCCAAAGCAACCGGAAAGATGTACATGTACCTCAAATTGGCTTTTACTGCCAGTTCTTTGTTGTCTGTCCAAGCAGAACCAGTGTAACTTCAGGCTTTTGTTTAACACTAGGCAGGAATGTGTTCTCTCCAAACATCAATTTGAACCCAATTTGTCAAGAAAATTTTGACTTTTTCAATTGGGCCTTCTTAATCATTTACTCCATTGCTTTGTTTTTGTCTTTCTGAGATTTGTTATTTTTGACTCTGACAACCGATTATTATCTAAGTGTTTTGACTTGTTTTACTAAGATTGCCTTCCACGTTTTGCCATATCATTATACTGATTTGGGATTTACAATGGCATTTGTTTATTTCCAGTATCTAATTTCAGTTCCATGTTTTGTTTTTTCCATCTTCAGTTTTTTGGAGCTAGGTGAGTTCTTTTCAGTCAAGGCTAAACAAGGGGAGAAAGAAGTCTCTCCCAGCACACTATTCTCTGTGTGGCATGAGTTTTCCACAGATTTCAAAGAAATTTGGAAGAAGGAAAACAAACTGATATTGAAGGAACGGTAAGGATGGAGGTGTTTTTCAGTCTTTTCGTGCCTGCTAAATCTGTTGTATAAAGAAGCAATTATTTACAGAGTCAATATTGTAGAATTATTTCAATGTACAGTATTTTATCACTTACAATAGACCTTTCACAAGTTATGTCTCTCCCTATGCTTTACCAGGGCAGTTTTACTGTTTTATATTATTCTTCAAGCACATAAAGCGCATAACCTAGTCAATCCAAAGAAAGTAATCATTTATCTTAAGTATAAAGCACCTTGACAAAGTTGAAAACGAAGTACACATTGAGTTCTTCATACAATCATTCGGTGCGTCACAGCCACTAAGTCTAATATTATTGTTATTGTCATTTTACTGAGTGAGTTCTTTGAACATTATTTGTTAAAGTTCGATGAAGGCCAAGTACTTCAAGCCTTCACATATAAATTGGTTGCTCAAAATCCCTCTTATTGAACATGTCTCCTGCAAAGGGCTATAGAAAGTCGATTGTCTTTTTCGATCAGATTCCCTCGTCTGATAAATTTGGTCGGTGGGGAACTCCACCAAAATATGTATAAGATGCAGGGCCAGCACACAGGCTTCTCAACACATGTGTGGGAGAATATCATTTAACGGGTAATATTGGGCATGTACAGGAGGTCTAAAAGGTTGTGCCATTTGTCTGTGTCAAGCCTGTGTCACTGAGTCTAGACAAGGCCGATGGGATGAAGCTGGATAAAGAATGGTTGTAGTGTTCGGTCATCTCATCAGCACCAGATATCCCCAAAAACAACACGCTCTGAGGAAGAAAATGTCTGATCGTGCAAAGATCTAGGCACGCATTGATATTGTGGATAACGTAAAACAGGATTCTAATAAACAGACAATTATTAACAGATCTGATCAAGGTCTGATCGAGTCAAGACAACAGCACATGTTTTTCGCAAAGCTTATATGGATGCAAAACACCACAGGGCAGCTCGGTATATGTGTAGATTACAGATGCGTGACTGAAGCGGTTGTCGTTTTTTCAGACTGAAAACTGCAGAGGAGATCTTTAAACAAGCTAGAGAGAAGGCCTCGTACAGTGTTAAACCCAAGCAGTCCTCAGGAATGGTGAGTTTCCATCCCATTTCTGTTTACTTTCTTTGACCATATTTTTTGTTTTTCACCCTTTACTCACACCATTTTTAACATCTGTATACGTTTTTCCTCCCACTTCTCGTAAGTTGTAATAATAATAATTTCTGTTTCACAGAAGGCCAAACTGACTCAGAAAATCTAAGAAACTGAACTGGAGGTCTTATCTAGGAGAGGTATACAACAAAAGTATTTTGAATAACATTTAATTGAATTCGGACTGTTATTGTTTATATCTATCCTTCCTTACAATAAACTACAAACGTATTTGGACTGTGATACATTATTTATTTATTCCAGCACATTGGATTTAAAGATTCGGAGGTTAAAGTGGTTTTATTTAATGGGTTTTCATCTATAAAAACTACAGCACCTTTTGTAAAGTGTTGTCTATTTTGAGGTTACTGAGGTTAATATTATGTACTCACGATTATCACTTTTTATTTAACCTTTTTGGGACAACTAATGATTTGGCAAACCTAATTAATTGGCACATCTAATGACTTGGCACACCTACTGATTTGGAACACCTACTGATTCGGCTTATCTAATGATTTGGCACACCTAATGATTTGGCACACCAAATGATTCGGAACACCTAATGATTCGGCACCTAATGATCTGGCACAACTAATGATTCGGCTCATCTAAGGATTCAACACACCTACTGATTTCGCACACCTACTGATTCGGCACACCTAATGATTTGGCACACTTAATGATTTGGCACATCTACTGATTTGGCACACCTAATGATTCGGCACACCTAATGATTTAGCACACCTAATGATTCAAACAAACACATATGCCTACTGAGAAACCGCTGCAAAGATAATTGTTCAAGTAGTTTTGGTGTTCTGTAATGGAGAGACAATGTGCAGAACTTGTTGTCCATTTTGAAATTGTCTCTTCGAAATAATTGGAAATACCCTCAAATTAAAGGAGACAGTTTGCACATTTTCTTTAAAAAAGTGAATCACTATCCAGATACTTTTAGAATTATTGAATGAAATAGTTTATTTTTATACAGATTACAATTATTATCAAAACATAATTGTGTTGTGGTATTCCCTGGTATTCCCTGTAGCATTTGATAAAATATTACAATAAATAGACAATCGTGATTATCAAGGACTCTTCTAATGTCCTGCTGGCGTAATATGCTGTCTATTGTTGTGTATTTAACTGTATATGGCTAACTCCTAGAGAGTTTTCCACATCTGACACAAAATTAAATGTAATATCTAATTGAGCTGACATCCAGATTGACATCCAGTAAAGGCTGCACATATTTTAATAATTTTTCTTTGTGCAAATCAAACCCTGGCATTGCTGGTATTGGTAGGGCCGTAACTGAGATCCACATGAGATCCATCTTTAATATCTTACAGTATAAAAACTGAGAACATCAGTGGGCTAATATTAGTCTTCCAGACAGCAAGTGCCTTAGAGCACACAGATTTAGTTCTGACCAATGAGCTGATTTAATGAATGACATTACTCTGACAATACAACTGAGTGCTCCTTAGTGACAACGTCTGTGAACTTGAATTTCTCGTCCATCATGCTTTTCATAAATGGTTGATAATCGAGTTAAAGATGAGGTTTAACTATGTAAGTGCAATATATGCTACATGTAATATGATATGCAAACAGTAATGGACATCTCCTTTTTATTTGATTATTTGCTCCCCTGTTTGGTGTATACTGTTGAAGCTTTATATAACTGAACTGTTGGCGTCTGTGTCTTTATGTGCAATAACCTATTTGATCTGGTTAAAATACTATTTATCGGCAATAGGCCAATCAGAATAGTTTTTCTAATTATTATTTTCAACCATCATTAGTCAACTTTATCCTTTACTGACACAACAATGTTTACATTCACTTGATTTTCACATAAAATAGATTTGATATACAGCATATTTATAGCCTCTTTTAGCTTTGACGTGTACATATATATCCATAGAGGTCCAGTTGGGCCTATACAAAATATAATAACATAAGTTATTTACTGGCTAACATACTATTTGGAGCAACAGACAGTTAGTCAGATTCTTAATTGGCCGCATAGCTCCCCCATACAGTATGTCCCAGAGCCAATGGTTTGCCCAAAAGAGGCATTACTTCAAGGCAGTAGATAAGATAATATCGCAAACCTTATATGTTTGTAGAGGGTCCAATTGTTTAAATGGATATAATAAATTGGACATCTTAAATGCATCTAATGGCGCAGTTGGTAGCTCAGTGGTAGAGTGCATGCTTTGTGTGTATGAAGTCCTGGGTTCAAATCCCAGCTGCTCCCCAGGTTGCCGTTGCAAATGAGAAATTGTCCTCAATCGGCCTAAATAAAGGTTAAATTAATGTAGTGTAGTGCTTTGCACAACCTCACAGCTCTCTATGTAGTCAGAAGTCATATTGTAAGTCATAATGTTAGCCAGTCATATTGCTTGGCAACTCTATACTCTCAGTATGTGTTGGGTATTGTGCGTGACCAATAAACCGTCGTACGCAGAGATGATGCAGAATAATCCAATACAAGGGAGAAACACAGGGTTTCATGTAAACGTTCACATTGACATTGGCGTTTATTGTCACAGTTATCGTCTGGTTCCAAGAGATTCCTTATAGTCTCCTGTCATCCCTCACGTCCACCGATAGACAGCGGCACTGTTTGACATGCTGCACTTTGTGATGGCGAACGGTGGGTTGCAGGCCTGGACAGTCGAGCTGCACCGTGAGCTGTGTGACGCGGTGTGGCCCGCAGAAGGAACAGGACTGGAAGGGCTCCGCGGCCTTGTCGCTTTTCCTGCGGGGTGAAGCTGGGCCGCGGTTCGAGCCGGAGCCTGTGTGGCGGGGAATGTAGAAGGAGTTACACTGGCCGTAGCAGAAGCGGTTGACCACCGTACGGCTCCGGCAGCCGTCCTCGCGCACCGTCTGGCGCAGGGGTTGTGTCTTGCACCAGTCGCGCCGGAGGTAGCGGCTCTCCGTGACCACCAAGGCCTCGCGACTTGAAGAAAGGACTTCGGGTTTCCATGGCAACAGGCGCTGGCGCTCCGAAAGGTTCGCTTTGGTTTTGGAAGGTGATGGGATGGAGCCCGGGGGGCGGGGCTTTCTGGTCTCCGTGGAAACACAGAGCAACCCAACTAGCAGGACCGGGAGAGAGATTCTCCAAAACATTCTGAGAATGACAAGACAGAAATGTTAGGTAGAGTGCTGCTGTTTTAACATCTAGCATTGATCCTAAATTAGATTAAGAGGAGAAAAATGCATTTCTTTAATGAATCATGAAGTAACAAGCAATAAGGCATGATGATTATCAGTCCTATTCCAGTGTAACACACGACTCCAGAAGTATTTGTAGTGGACATTAGTAGAAGTATTAGTATTTGAAAGGCAATGTGTGTGTTTGATATTGTCATATTTAACTACCCTCTCTCTCCTTCAGTAAGGCCTTATTCAGGCATTCAGACTTTATTCTGGGAATTAATCTGCCATGTGCACCTCCATTTGTCAATGTCTCTGTGTCATTACCTTTATTTGCTTTCTTGTCAGCCGTAGGACTCTTCCAAAAATAAACATGTCTAGCCTTCAAAGGACACCCGTAAACACCCGTCACGAGACAAATACGTTGCTTGTATTGGTCTTGTCCCCGGGTTAAATAATTAAAGCTTTGCTTACTCTAGTCATGAACTATACAGCTGATATGTAAACATGTGTAAGCAAGCGCATCTGAATGTCATTAGAGAAGGAGAACAGTATGCTGCGAGTCCTTCACCTCACTCTATGAACAAGCCTGACACACACACACTCACAAGCGTATTCATTCCTTCATAATACTTATACACACACATGTGTATTTTGGATTTGTGCCAAGAAACAGATTCCCCTTTAAGTGAAACGCTTTTATAATACTTTGTTAGAACTGTATAGGCATCTTTCATGTCTGTACCATGTGTTTCACGCGTTAATGCCAACACAGAATGTCCACCAATGATGTTGCATCATCCCACAGCTGAGCTGCCACATGAAAAGGACTTAATATATTGACCAACTCTTACAATTACAAATATTTTGTATTATTATTATTATTATTATTTTTGTTGTATATTTCATCAATACTTTGGCAACTTGCTGGCCAATGAGCAAGCATGTATATGTAAAAAAGTACTTAGAACAACTGAGTGTGCTTGGGATTGGAGGTATTTAGAGGTGAGGTGTAACAGAACTAGCCGCTAGTAGATTTAACTGCTTTTTCAGCTAGGGTATCTGGGAAAACAGTTCATTTGGTGAAAGCCATTCCAATGTTGTGATTCCTCTACATCATTCAAACCAACAAAAATTGTGACTGGCAACCACAAGAAAGGAAGGCAGTCCCACACCCAAGGCTTCCTGGAAAGTTTTTCTATTTCCTGTTAGTAAAGAAGATTACACCCGGACTGGTGAGTTACGATGCCCTGGGGGTTTGAGGGACATCCTGACAGTGTATACAGCAGATGACAGATATGTTATACAGTCAATGCTTCGCTCTCTCTCGACTTCCAAACATTGCCTAAGTGTGATACAGACAACCCTGCCAGCTATTGTCATCAGTATCCCAGCAAGACCTAATGTGGTTGGTCGTTTGGCGAGGAGGGGAGTTAATGGCAGTGTACAGAGTTGGAAAACTAAATAAACGCCTTTTAGTTAACTTCAATGCTTGCATTTTTAAACGGTGTGCTAACATACCTATATACTCTCTCACCAATCCTCATAGAGACCGTGCTGAGGTGTTTAATGGGGTTTTAACATTAACTGCCTCCACTCAATTTAGCCTTGAGACCAACCGTGCGGCTGAAGGCATAGTCTGATTGCTCAACGTACATTCCCGTTAGGCTGATTTAATGGATTGTTTCATCTGAATGTTATTCCTGGATGATGTTGCAAACAACCCCGTTGCCATAGTTTTCTTTAAATATCACGGTTGTCATGAGGACTTAAACATAATGCTGCCTTTTGCAACGGATGGCCTCGGACATCAATGACTTCAGGTGAGATCAGTTTTGGAGGTGAGTTCAGCGAATACTGATGGTTTTTCCAGACAACAGTCGACAACGATGAAATGGCCAAGCTTTTGTAATAAACCCAGTGCGCTCAAAACTAGAGTTCTTAAATTTAAACGATAACAACGTGGTCACTTTGGCTGTGTTTTGGTGAAAAGCTGCCCCAGAACAAATGTAACCACTTACTTATTCATAGACTGAGCAATGAACGCATTCACAGACTTTCCATTATATTGAAAGTATTATTATTAAAGACAAAATGGTAAGCCTCTGCAGAGCATGATTACATTTACATGTTCTTTTACATTGATTGGAGCAAAACATGGTTGTAAGCAAAGTTATATTCTTCAAAAATCAATAGCTGTACATTTCCCAATAAGTCCAAACTGAATGTAGCAACTAAGGATTCTTACATAATGACATTTTCTCAAATGTTTCTGTCATATGCAGTATACACTGTCAGGATGTCACTCAATATTTCTCAAATACACATTTGGGTTATTTAGATTCTACTAAAAAAGACTATTACGTGAGAAGGTTAAATCAGGCCGCGTATGTACGTTCTGTCCAAATCATTTTTGAAATCAAAACAATCAGTTCAATGAGGCAGTTGCCAGAGTGGTGAGTTGGATCTGAGGAACACTCTCATCAACACACACCTCATCAACACACGCTCTCATATTATTTCTATTATGAACTTATGTATGCACACTGAAACATTTAAACGCTGAAAAGTTACATTCACACCTATAGCATCTGCAATAGGACATTTGTGGTAGGCTGTTCATTAGCCAACTGAAGCATCAACAACACAAACAATATGTCCCTCTATCTCATTAACTTTTAAGAAAATTATTTTATGAATAAATCTCACCCTCCAAACTCGTCGGGGGCTTAAATTACAGGACTGGAGCCAAGGAACAATTCAATGATCAGCAGGGGAAGACAATGACTGTACCTTTTGCCACTGTGTCCCTGGCAGTTGGGAGCTCCTTTCTCCATTAGGAGTAGCTTTCCAACCTCACTAGTCCTGGAGAAGAATTCCTAGTGTTGGTTTCCATGGGAACCGCAGAAGTTGATAAGGTAGTTCCGGTCAGTTGAGCGTCCCCAGATCTGGGGTCCTGTTTCTCGCCGATGACTCTGTTTAATAATTTTCCATATCCATCCAAATCAGAAACGTGCATACCTTTTCCCTCTGACGTTTGTCTTACCATGCTAGTGAGCTTCTACATCTCGGCGTCTTAATTATCTCTAACCCTCTTTTGAGTTTCTTCTGATGGATTTCAAGTGGCACTTCCTCCTCAATACAGACAATACAGGGGGCTCTGTATCAGCTCCGATCACAGCATGCATCAAACCAAGCTACACCTTTCCCTTTTCCTCTCTCTGTCTCCTAATATAAATATCCTCCTTCTTTTTCACACACACATCTACTGCACTCCACTTTACGAATCCTTTATTTATCTTGTGCTCTCTCCTTCCCTCTCCCGTTCTTTAGTTACCCTCACGTACTCTGCAGCCCCAAATCCTTTAATATATCCCACAACGCCCATTTTTTAGCATCTTTCTAATTTCAACGAAACCTCTTTCTTTTCATATTTACAAACGGTTTGTTTTAGCAGCACAGGAGGTTAGCTCAATGATTAGATGTTCCAATAAACACGGCATTCAACCCTCTCATTCCGGTTTAAGTTTCTTTCATACCCTTTCATACAGTATAAAAACAACACATTTAGCCATTCCAGAATATGGGTGTGTGAAATTACACTATGTTTAAATTATTCATAATCCTGCCTACTCACACATTGACAGGTCCCTGTGAAATTGACATTCTCTTTTCTGTAGTTAAGGCATAACATATACAACAATGCCTGTGTCTGTGGTTAAGATTTTTTACCACCAAAACCAAGAACTGTAAATAATTTCACAACACTATTGTAGGAAAATTCATGCTTGAGTCTTAACTCTGCTATGATCAATGCATTCTGACCACTCTGATATTAGCAATCTGACCTAACCCTTTGAGGATATTTTGTACAGTCTTACATACAGTCATGACAAAAAAACATTTCATTGTGTTTTTTACATTTGGTATTAAAATTGAATTAACAGGAGAAAGGAGGATGTGTAATGCCAATACCAGTGACACAAGCTCTGGTGACTTAATAATTGTATGGTTCTTCTAGAGTGGTCCTTCTCTAGAGTGATTGTGCTTTAGTTCAATGGCAGAAGGCCACTGAATCTTATAATGTAAAGGATTTGCTCATGTAGGTGAGAAAAGAAGGCATGCATCGTCAGGTTTCTGCCTGATGACACATTTGCATTATACATTTAATGACAGGCGTGCTAACTACCCATGGCAAACATTGACACATTGGTTTATTTAAAGTATACCTGTGTACAAATCAAGATAGCACATTCTTGTCATGAATGAATGGATAAACGAATGCTCAAGTTTCTATTATTAAAAGTTTCAAATGTCCTACTCAGTGAGCGTAAAGCTCTCGCAGAGTCTGGGTTATACTGACACCGTATGGGCATTACGTGAGCAACATGATCTTGCATCATACTTTGTTATTGCTTTAACTGTCCGTACATACTGTAAACATTCCTTACCAACGGCTCATCCATTCCGGTTATGGTTATCTTATGTAGAACAAGAACTTATTAAGTATAAATTGTCTTGTATCTAGTGAAATTCCCACTGATCAAGTTGAAAGACATGTTTTAAATGTATTTTTCACCATGAAGATAATATAAAGATTAAACATGTTGTTTAGTCTCTCCAGCTTGAACAATTCCAGGTATATTGTATTGGGGGTAATTAACGCTAAGTATGCAAATTATAATCAATATGTGAAAAATTATTTTATGTAGGACAAGAAAAACTGACAATAAAAACTGATTTCATTGCTACTGTATTAATAATAATGTAATTATTATTAGTAAAAAATACTAGTAGCCTTTAGATTATTACTGCCACAAATGTACTGTCCCTTTAAAGTGCAACTGATTGATCGAAGTGAAAACGACAATCCCCAGAATGCACTGCGCCTGTTTCCTCGGACAAAAAGCGGAAACAAAAGAAATTGCATATTTCTCTAAACAATTTTTGGTGTGTTGCGCCGAGAAACGGGCATACGACTGACCGATTCCAGTTGCGACATCATCCAGCTAAAGTAGGGGGGTTGACATGGCTTTGAAAAGAATACAGAAGGTGAGTGTTTCCTTAAAAAAAATATATACTATATATAAAGAGGTTGGTGTGTGTCCTGACACAATAATATTTCCAAATACGTTTAGCTAGCTTTGGTCTTAAACGCTAGCTGCGCAGCTACCTAGTTTGTCAACAATGCCGGTTTAACTCCGGACTTTGATCATAGCAGAGGGCCGAAGCATTTCTAGTATTCATTTATACATTTTTATAATCCCGGGACAGAGATCGGGGAGAGATGAGTGAGCATGTTGAAAGTAATCTAACTATGGTCCAGTGCTAGTTAGCGTGATGGACTATATTAGAAACAAACAAAAACGTAGCCAAGTCGTGTTTCGGCCCTGGCTCTGGACCGGAATTAAACTGCCCTTGTTAAATTTGTTAATTAGCTGTCACTAAAACACTAACTGTATTTTAATCCCGGAAAGTGAGAATTGTATAACTAACAATGATTGTTAATTTACGTGCCAATCGCTGGCAAATGTTAAAACAGCAAACTAACGTTAAGTCTCTGTTCTGTTCAATTGCGAACGTTAGTCACCAAATTATAAATCACAATTAAAGTTATTGTATTGAACGCGATACATTTGTCAGTTTCAGTATGTAACCCGAAATGTTAGTAGCTATGTTGCTGTTCTAGTTATTCCGGTCTAACAATGACTGTGATGAGCTGTGTTGCAGACCTGAATACAAAAACGCTTCTCGAACATCCATCATCAAGGAGACTATTCTATTTGTCTTTTACTTCTTAGTGTAGCTATGCAGTGATGAGCCAAAACACAGTTTCACCAAATAACATTGATCATCTCCTAACAAAGGTAGATTGGATAGTAAGTGAACAATCAGTTCTGGTAGAACGTTTTGGATGCAAGAAAAATGGGCAAGAGTGAAGACATTTGTCCAGGGCCGAAATGCGCGAGTGCAACGAAGGCTTTACAGTTTGATCCTGCAATGGGCAGTGTGGAAGGTCGTCTGGTCGGACGAGTCCCATTCTGTTTACGGCTGTGCTGTCGTGTAGGTGTGCGCCTTTTGCCTGGGGTGGTGATGCACTGTGGGTAGAGGACAAGGATAAAACACACTGCACACACTTTTCGGGATGGGTTTGAGGAACATGATTAAGTGTCCTGCTTTGGCCTTCAAATGTCCCTAATCTCATTCTGAGCAACAACCCACTGGCCCATAGCATATTGGTCATAATGTTTTGGCTGATCAGTGTATGTGTATGTTTCAATGATAAATCTATAGATGTTGACGAATTCATGATATTGACCAGTCAGTGATTCATTCGGGCCAATTACTGTGTGTATCTTCATGAAGCAACAACAACATTGTTAGATGGACAATAGACTATATGTATAGAATTTTCTCCCAATACAATTCATTGTGCTACTGTGTTCTTTGTTTGACAGGAGTTACATGACTTGCAAAGGGACCCTCCAGCTCAGTGCTCTGCTGGACCAGTTGGAGAGGACTGTAAGTTCCACTAGAGCCGTTATGGCCTCCTAAAATAAACTGAAAATAAAATGGAACTGCCTGCATTTTGACAATGTTCATGTGTATTAGACGGTTGAAATACACATCCAGGAATAATGTGAGTGCTTTTGTAAGATGTTTTGACAGGCAATCATGCCGATGTTGTCATAACTATGCTTCCATGCTCTCATAGAATGTTGCGGAAGTATGCAGTGTTTGGTGATTGTGCAAATTCTTTAGCTGCGTAGAGTGGTGGAATGCATGTGGGCTAACTTTGGACAGAAAAAAACTGACAACGTAGTGAATCTACACAGGAATATGTGCAGTAGGCTACTGCTAATGAGCCCACTCATTACCTGACCTGTTTAAAGACAGCAGACTGGATTGGTGTAAAAAAAGATAAATTATGCAATTCCACTGAATGTCTCAATACGCATGTTTATAGAGTAGTTATACATTTTGGGAACTTACCAGTCGTTGTCCAATAACAGATAAGACGTCTCTCGGTCAGCCAGAGTGTGTCGAAATAAAGGCATTTATCCAGCCCTGTTTTCACTAATTGTTATAACTACCGTCACATGTTGGACTGTGACATTTCTAGAGCTCAAATGCCGTCAGATCCTCAGGCAGACTTGGAATGTTCTCCATATGAGATTTAGAGTAATTGACCTCGGGTCACCACCTGTTTGTTTGTCATTTGCATTCACTTATTGTCAATAATGGTTTGATTTGATGTGTTCTTATTTCTCATGTTTCCTTTAGTGTTTCATTGGCAAGCCACCATCATGGGACCCGTAAGCCCTTATCATTATTGTTGATTGATACATTTAGCTCATTAGTCTGATTCGTTAGTGTAATCTTTCGCACCTTATAAAATGACACGCATGCGATCCAAGATATTGAGGTTTGGGTATTTGCTTTAAACAGCGTTTGTTATTTTGCTTTTATTGTTCACAGTACTGTTTTAACCATCAATACCTTTTTCAGACTGACAGCCCATATCAGGGAGGAGTTTTCTTTCTCACCATCCACTTTCCAACAGATTATCCCTTCAAACCACCAAAGGTTAGAAAGACCTTACCAAAGGTGTGATGTTACTTACATTTTTCCCCCTGTATGTACAGTACCTCAACTGATATTTCTTTCTATTAATAGGTAGCGTTCACGACAAAAATCTATCACCCAAACATAAACAGTAATGGTAGCATCTGTCTGGACATTCTGAGGTCACAGTGGTCTCCAGCCCTTACAGTTTCCAAAGGTAAGGAACATGTTGTCATTGGCAGTTTGGAAACAAATATGCATAATGTCTCTCCAACATACACAGAAGTTAGTTTCACTTTCGGATATAAGAGTAAAAGCGAAACTCGTATGTATTCCTGGTTTTGATTTTCTCTGAAGCTAAACACTGAAGCAATATTATGTTTGTATAAATGCTAAATAAACTCATCCTGGCTATCACCACCTCTGTTTTCCCAGTTTTATTGTCCATATGCTCATTGCTGTGTGACCCAAACCCAGACGACCCCTTAGTTCCAGACATAGCACACATTTACAAGCAGGATAAAGAAAAGTAAGTAGCCAGATGCCATTCCTCATGACTAATATCTTTAACAAATTACTTTTTTAAACATTTATTCTCAGCACACACACTACCCCATATTCTGTCTAACAATTTGGCTTCTTAGCCTACTGGCTAATTTTGAATGTAGTGACTTGCTATTAGTTAATTAATTAGATTATTTTCATTTTGTTTATACAGGTACAACAGACTAGCAAGAGATTGGACTCAAAAGTATGCAATGTAAAAGACTGAAGTTTGAGAAAAGGCTTGAGCAGGTTTCCTGGATACCTGAAAGTACTGTTGCTACCCCTCCATTTTTACGGTTCAAGAAGTGTTTTACACGGAAAGCACTTTGAATGCACACATTTACTGGTTTTATTTCCTTTTGTTTGACATTCCCAATGTTATATAAATTATTATTCATTTATTGCTGATGGCCCACAGTAACATTACAGACCATTTCTGAATCCATTCCCCATTATATAGGTACATTTTTTTTCTTTTTAGAGATTTTTATTGTATAGTTTAATGCTATACTGAATCTATTTTTATTATTTTGCATTAAAAAGTGAAACAGAAAACACTTGTCTTGGTTATCTTAGACATAATACATTGTATTGACTTCCTCCGCGGGGCTGTTTAAGGTTTTAGTGAATTACAGAGTTGATTGTATGATTTAAGGCACCAATTACTCTTAGCAAATCTGTGGGTAAATTGTAGCTGCCTCCACATTATGTCTCCTACCCAGTGCTGACTCTAGCCTTTTCGGGGCCCTAAGCAAAATATTTTTTTATCTCCAGTAGCGATCAAAGAACCTTAAAACAAGTCAATGGGTAGAATCAGGGCCGGTTCTAGGCATAAGCGACATAGGAGGCCCCACTCGGGCCCTGATTCTACCCGTGTGTTATTTTTTTGTTTTTCTTCCCTGTGTTTTGAGGGGTCTCATTTGAAGTTTTGCAACCCGGCCTGGCAACAGAATTTGCCCACCGTTTACCTTTTTTGAATGCAGATGGTCCTGATTTGGTAGTGTTGGAACACTGCCCTATCCTGTCTCTATAAAGAGCAATGAAAAAATCTTATGTACCGGTATGTATGTGCATAGCGGTGTGGCCACATGTTTTGATCTCCTGCTGTTAGTCAACCTAAATGACTCTTCGGTTGCCATACACTGGCAATGCATTTTCTACGATTACCTGACAAAGGTAAATAATCCTACTCACTTCCTGAACCAGTTTTAAGTGTTCCTCAATATGTATAGTATTTAAAGATGATTGTACATACAGGCCCTTTAATTATTTAGATTATTTGTATTATTATTTTTGTCTCCATTTCAACAGTCGACATTTGAAATCAAGCTTTTATAGTGTTATTTGTTTGCATATTGGTTAACACATTTCAAATAATATTTGATATATGCATAGTCTTTTCATTTCTGTAAACCTAGCTTATTGGACAGTTTCATATTGTGTCCCAATGAGACAATTGTTGTTTTTATCATTGCTTATAGTTTGAATTCAAATTCCTGAAGTCTACAACCCGTTGACTAAATTAGTCGCTAGGTGCCTTCAGTGGTGATGCTCTGCCAGGCCTAAACGGAAGCCTTGTTCTATTGTTTATTTTGAGGTCTATTTTTTCCTGTTTGCAGTCATTGTTTTCATTGTTTGAAAACAGGATTGAGTTATTGTGGAGGCACTTGCTTGTACTTGAGCAGATTAGGCTGTTTCCGTACAATGCTGAATTCTGCTGCCTGCGGTTTGAAGAACATCTATGAAGAAAAGTGAGCAAGTTCCAGTGTCACAGATTTGTGCATGGTTCTGGTTGTTCTGGTTTTGTCCACCCCAACTGCTAGAAACCTATGTGGTACTTTGATACCGGTCCACAATACCTTACCAGGACTTTGCAGGTCTTTCCTGGCGTTACTGGATGTTTGGGACTGCTGAGGACACAAGTGCTGTCCTTATTTTTATGTATTTTTTGATGAGCCTATGGCTTTGTTTTGGATTTTATTTTGCCTAGTAATGGCGTTAGCCTTATTTGACATTCCGTTGAACAATTGCAGACTCTAAAAGCAAATGCAAAGTGTAGCATCTGAAAGTGAAATTTCAAGTTTCATCATGCTCTCTTTTATGCGCTTTTTATGTCTTCAAAATCGGGTGAGTACATATAATGTTCTTGGCATTTCTAGTAGAGGCCTAGCCTATATTGTTTTTATTGTCATTGCAGAGGATCAAATGACACAATTTTTCCCATTTGAGGTTTGCAATACCGTTCTTCAAACACTGAACTCTACACACGCATGATCTGAGCTTTATGTGTGTACACTAAATGCCAAGGTGCTGAAAAGGAACGGCCAAATGTGGCGCATGATAGTTTTAGTCCGTGTGCACGCCTTTGACAAACTAGACTTCTAGCCAATGTGTACATGCATTATGATTTTCTTTAAATAAAGTAAGTAAACTGTTAAGCAGCTTTATCTCTTGGCTGTGAGCGGACCCCCATAATAGTTTATCTCAATGGCAATTGTTTTTAGATGTTGTTCTTTCCTCAAACCTATTCTTTGGCCACAAATGCAGGTGTTGTATCAGTCAAACAATGTCAGATTTTAATTTCTGGGAAGGGCTACATCAATTTGAGAACGTCCTATGCTGTCTTTTTTTACTCCTCCAGGTGGCGGCATTTATCTCTTCAAACCTACACAGATAACCCATGCTCAGTTTGATGCAGGTCCAAAAGATGTAACCAATTATTTTTTATTTTAAGTAATACTGTCTGCATTCCCTGTTTCCCCTAGATGTGACGGTTAAATACAAGTTTCTAAATGGAACGCTTCCAGTGTTAATTTGAATTTGCTTGCACCGTGTGAAACTTCCAGCACATCGATTGGAAGGTGTAACGTTGATGGTAAACATACGATAGTTTGTAAATGTACCATGCAGTCTGTGTTGTCCAATTACAGATTAGACATCAGGTAATATTGTAGAAAACACAATTGCCAGTGTATTGATACATACCACAAGCCTAATGGTTAGCTTTGTTTTGTTTTTGTCATTCTTAGTCAACTGGATAAAAACCAACCCTACCTTTTCAAAATGTCGCCATTTTTCTCTGTTAAAAGAGCTTACATTTGATCAGAAATGCAGTGTAGACATTGTTAAATGTTTTAAATGACTTTTGTAGCTGGAAACATATTTTTTCATTTAGTATGTACATAGGCATCCAGACCAAAATTATGTATTTACTTACAGTTCGTCATGGTCAAGATATGTTTAAACTTGGACATAATGGCAATTTTATTGTCTGGAGGCAACCATGCAGGTCAGCAACCAGGATATACTTTTTTTTTAATTCAAAACTATTTCAAAAGGTATATGTATTGTAATTTACCTAAATAAACTTCATAGTTATTATGAACAATAGTTCTGATAAATGAAATGTTAATTTAGATGTCAGTTACTGGCAAATGTTTAAAAAGTTCTCTAACGTTAAATCAATGTGTTCTGTTAAACAGCAACGGTCAGATACCAACTTATGAATCCCAAAACGAGTCATTGTTGTCAACGCAATATATTTGCCAGCTAAAGTAACTAATAAATATTAGCGCGTGAGTAGTTTGGTGCCATCCCAACGACAATGAGAAACTGGTCTATGGGGAAAACCATTTTTTTATTAATCCATTAAGGCCATAATGCCAAGAGCCCATAGGATGGCATAGGCCAAGATGGATTCTGCCTTGTTGATCGCCTTTTTGATTGTGCCAGACACCAGGAGACCACAGACAGAGAAAACAACACTGGAATGGATCAGTCCATAGAGTCTGTTAGAACTACAAGGCAGTGAGCCAACAGGGAAAGAAAAGCACACAATCTGAGGATATTTTGCTGCTTTATTGGCATAATGGTATAAATACTTGTCTGGCACAGTGGCATAAGGCCTTACCTTTTTGATATAATTGAAGAAAAACTCAGAACTGTCTTAGTTTTGGCGGCTGTCTGCTTTTAAAATGTTAACAATACTGCTTCCAGCTGCAGCTTGGGAAGCTTGGTACAAATAGAAGACGTTCCCATAGCTACAGCTGTTTGGAAGACCCGACAGTTTGTCATGTAAGTGGATCCACAGTAAAGTTTTAGCAATTATTATAAGCCCATCCTTGCCAATTCATTAGATGCCAAATGCATTTTGTTTTATTTTATGGCACCAGAGTAAGGGTTTATGGTAGGGGGAATTGTGTTTCAGTCGGTTCATACTTAATATTCACAATGCATTTACAAAAAATAATAACAAAATCCTCAGGTATGGAGAATTCATTTGGGGAGTTTACAATGCACAACTCTTTTTATCCCCAGTGACTCAGTACCTCCATCCTGGAAACTGGATTCCAATTTGTCATCAATAAATCCGATTTCTTTTCAGGCCCTTTTTACAACAAAGTTGTCACTACGTGGTTTTACAAACACCCAGCCTGAACCCGACAGAGCACGCACCAATATGTGTTAGACAGCAGCTATAGGAAACCGTCCTGATGGGTTGAGTTTAGGAAGGTTAGACACCCTATTTCCCTACGTCCCTGGCACAATTGTATAGCAACATATACATCTTGAAACTGAGACAAGGGGGTCCAGCGAAGGGGGGTTAACCTAACTCACGTTTGTACCCTGGGCCACACTGGAGCAAGTTCATGTAAAGCTTTACACTTTAACAATAGGACTTCAAAGTCTGTCCTAGCCTTAACAGGCAGGCAATGTAAACTACCTTTAAGATTTGCACAAACTGCTCTGCTGTACTCTCTGGCTCTGCTAACTGTAATATTTGTAAAACCGTTTGGAGAGATGTGGTCATTACACACCCCAATCCTGACAATAATGTTTACTGCTTGCTTGCTATGGCTCTGCCTGACTCGTTTTTGCTCGATGTCCGCTGAATTTGCAGCATGTTGCACACGAGGAGATCATCTACAAATTCAATGAGAAAATTCAGATGTATATTTTCATTAATTTCCCCCATGACCAAGCATATTGACTATTTTACCACTCATTTCACATTAACATTTTGCTATCTATGTAAATTTACATATAGGCTATGCAGACAAGAGTGTTGGTGTGTGTCAAAAATATTCTGTCCCATATGCCTACCTATTTGACATTTAATAAAAAATCGAATTAAAAGTTTCTTGTCCTCAACGCAGAATGCCAATTTAGGGCACCCCCACCTTCCAAATTCCCATTAAACCACAGAGGATATGGGCCATGATTATGACAGAGGTTATCCGGGGGACTGGGATAGGAAAGGGCTAGACCTAGATGGTAGAAACTACATTTGGGAGGAGTCGAACTTTTTTTCGGCAGGATCCTGACACGTTAAACTGTTTCTAGTGTTCCCAAAAAGATCCAGCAAGAAAACCGTGTGAGTGTGAACTAATATCAGAGCGCCGCTCAATGGGGGAAACTGGGGCTTAAGGAGACGGTCGAGGGAGAAGTCCGTTTGCAAGAATGAGTCTGAACACAATCTCAAAGTGAATAAATAAGGGCTATTTGTTTCTACAATACGCACATTTGTGGATAGTCTTCTTTTGTAACGCAGTGGCCCCTCTGAAAACGTTGCTGAGCAGCGCCATGGCCGCCCAGTCTGACCCGCTGAGCGGATACGTGCATCAGTCGGACCAGGGCTCCAACAGTGGGCGCAGTACCGACTCCCCCGTACCCGGGTCCGAGGATGACTGGACCGGACCCCGGGATGCCTTACCCGACCCCGAGTGGACTGAGGAGAGATTCCGAGTGGACCGCAAGAAATTGGAAATCATGTTATTAGGTAAAAGGACATTATTACCGAACCATATTTGACGTTTATTTTGAAAACATTTGTGATAAAGTGTCTTTGTTAGAATATGGCAGTGTTGCCATGCTTCAGGGTAGTTTTTCTTTCAATGGAAGGCTGTTCGGATTGTTATGTCCGAAGTTTTTGTTTTTAGCTTCTGCTTATATCCTTTTTATTTTTGTTATATCATATATGGTATTATTCCATACCTCAATGTCTTTTTCGCAAATTCCATTTCGTGTCTGGCTGACATTGTTTTTCCATACTTTTATTAGTCATAATGCATGTGACAATACAGTGATACATTGTGTTGCTTGGATTCGAGAGATGCTCTCTCATCTGTTATTTTACTGTTTTATGGTGGACATTGCCTCACTCAGAAAGTCGAGTCAATCAGTATTACATTAATTTAAAATATCGTTGCACTGTACAATAGTGCATGCAGAAGTAGTTGTGTAAATATATCCATGTTCACCACACATGCATCCATACGGTTTGTGCTGTGGTCAGCAGCTGAGAAGAGTGTACACAACTCTACCAAAAGGAGTCGCCATTAGCATGGGTCTATGAGCATGGGTTTATGAGCAAGTCATGGAAATACCTCAATGTTTGACATTTTCGATATCTGCTGAAAACATTCATAATGTAACCCGTTGGTAAACACCCAGATATCTAGGAAATATATCACGACCATTGTCGACACAAGCTCGAGCTCAGAAACCTCCTTAGTGTGATTCATATTTGATGTGATTAATAATATTTAGACTCCATATGTCACATAGTCTGTATGTACAATATATAAAACATATAGTGTGTGATCTAGTAAAGCATTCCAGCTATTTAGTAAGTTGTTTTCAGCACTCCAGCATACCATATCACTGTGTTAAGGAACAGTGATATAGCATGTTTGTTTGTAAGACTCTAATGAAATGTCAGTGGACTGCCTATAGGATGAGATCATCATTATCTTTTGCAATACAGGCTTTTAGAAGATTCCAGACTTGTGTAACGGAAGAAAAGCCTTATCAATCTAACTAAAAGACAGTGCTGTCTATACAGAATGCCAAACAAGACCATACAGGGAACTTTTACACCATGAGATAACCATTTTAATCAAATAACAAAATTGAAGCCCAACTTATCGTATCCCAGACATTGGGTTTCATATTCAATTTGACATGGGGCAACCCAGTCTTTTTTTTTTAAAAATTCTGTTTGTATGACATAATTACTATCTCTTTCATTTCAGTACTGTCTTGATTGTACTGAGTTATTGTCTGGGGAATATAGTTTCATGCTCTGTGAATATGCCCAATATCATCCAGGTCTTTGTGCGTGGACTTCATTCTAAACATACCTGTTTAATTGCAACTCATTTATCAAACATGCTTGTGTTGAAGTAGAAAAAAACAGATATTGTTTTAAGATAAGTGAGCCCTATCATCTTTAAGAAGCGCCGTTTGTTAATCTCACGTCCTTGTTTGGAGGGAAGATGACATTTGTGTCCTGTACAGGAATTGTGGCAACTGTTTTTAAAGACCCCCCAAACTTTCTCCCACACCCACACACACCCACCCACTCACCCACACACACCCCCACTCACTCACCCACACACACCCCCACTCACTCACACATGCACAGTTCCAGCTCAGCTCCTGGTAGTGGCCCCATGGCTGCTTCGCTACTCTGCATTCCTTAAGGCTTCATTTCATCCCTGCCTTTCCAGGAAAACAACTTAACCAGAGGCTGTCCCTAAACCCTAGTCTCCCGGACATACTGTATGCCACGTTGTGTGTGTGTGTGTGTGTCTGTGTGCGCCCGGGTGTGCTTGGAGAGAACATATTTCTTAACACATTGTTTACTAGTGGTTTCTATGGTCATGGCAGAACATCTCCATGTAAACAGTCAGCCTGTGGTGTGAAGGTCAATCATCTCAGTTAGTTAGGGCTTATCTGTTCTTTCCCCCAGAAACCAAAACAGTGGCCATTTCTTAATGGATGAACGTTTCTCGGTTGTATCCTACAAAAAATCTTTGGATATCCACCCTACCTTTGAAAACAGGTGTAGTTTTTTTCTGGAGGGGAAAAGCAAGCAGGTATTTTAAACACTACCCATTCCTTTATCTATAAAGGGTCTAGCAGAACTAGTGACATTTTCGTTTACCACTGCAGACACTCAACCTCTGTAAATGTAAAATGCCTAATGATATGCTATTAGAGAGGAACAGTCTCACTTCATACAAGCACATCTGTCTCTATGCATTTCCTCCATGCCTCCTCTCTATGCCTCCTAACCACGCCTCCTCTCTATGCCTCCTATCCACACCTCCTCTCTATGCCTCCTATCCACGCCTCCTCTCTATGCCTCCTATCCACACCTCCTCTCTATGCCTCCTATCCACACCTCCTCTCTATGCCTCCTATCCACACCTCCTCTCTATGCCTCCTATCCACACCTCCTCTCTATTCCTCCTATCCACACCTCCTCTCTATGCCTCCTATCCACACCTCCTCTCTATGCCTCCTATCCACATTTCCTCTCTATGCCTCCTATCCACACCTCCTCTCTATGCCTCCTATCCAGGCCTCCTCTCTATGCCTCCTATCCAGGCCTCCTCTCTATGCCTCCTATCCACGCCTCCTCTCTATACCTCCTATCCACACCTCTCTACGCCTCCTCTCTACGCCTCCTATGCACACCTCCTCTCTACGCCTCCTCTCTACGCCTCCTATCCACGCCTCCTCTCTACGCCTCCTATCCACGCCTCCTCTCTACGCCTCCTCTCTATGCCTCCTATCCATGTAGTCAGAGCAGAAGAAGCAAGTGGTTCAGAGTGAGTTATCATACAACCCAAGTTTTGAAACATATATAGCCTTTTTATTAACTTTGTATTTATTGGTGGCGTTTCAGAATGTACTTGGTCCCATAGTCGTTGTAGGCCATTTTTGAAAGACATTCCTTCTTTATCACTAGTCAGAGTATGCTTGTTCGGGTGTTTTTAGACGCATAATTAACCAAATCATGGTGTAGCCTTCCTACATTTGCCTAGGACGCTCTGGTCATCGCATGTTCCTGTCTCCATAGTATCATTTGTCTCTGTTTGCATTGGATGAGAGTGCTTTGTTGATGTGGGACTCTGTGTGCTAAACTGGACACAGTGAAATCATTGTGTGGGAACATCTTCATATTTCTACTACAGGTTTCATTGTTTGTGACATTAGCTTTTCGTTTCCTTGCTTGGAAACGTCTGTAATCGTCTGTATACTAATGGCAAGGACCTACAGTCTTTAAATGGTCATTTTGCAGATTTTGCAGATTTTAACATTGTCTGTTAAAGGGCAGTAATGACATGTTCTATCTACTTTGCCACAGGTCAGCTCTTTGTTCCCTACAAAATACATATATCTTGTATCTGTCCTGATATTCATGAAGTGTTAATATTTGTGTCAATCAAGCATATATGCTGATATTCTCTCAGAATTTCCAACACGTAAATCTGTTTTATTTTAAAATCCTGTTTTAACTATCATAGATTGTTCCCTTGTAAAACTAAATTATGCAAGTGTACTGTAAGTGGGTCTGAGAATTGTATCAATTCAGTGTCAGTTTTACCTGTGTTCAGTAATGCAATATTTGTTTATAAAGAAGAGGAGGGGCTTGTTGTCGGAGGGTAACATTTAGCCAGAAACCTCATGGAAACAATATAATTACTGTACTGAACATACAATAACCGCATTAGCGTAACATATCTGTTACTTTCCCTTCCAGTTTGGTGCAGTTCCTTGAAACAAATTGCAATAAATGTTGGCCACACTTGCACAGATTAATAACAGTGTTTTGTTTCGGGGTATGCTTAGTTAAATTAGATAATTAAATGTGTCCGTTCTTTCAGTACATGCCTTTAGCACTTGTGTGTTGGTGTTGTAGGAAACATTGCATGTGGTATAAATTAGTTATTTGTGGTTCACAGTTGACTTATACTTTCATTCATGTTTTCACTCAGATTCAGATTTATTTTTACTACAGCAAAGCATTTTTTCTCAATTACCAAACTGTGCATATAAAAGTGCATGTGTATGTGAGTTGTATGTGTTGTTTCCATATAAACAGCATGGTGAAGCTGATTTGGAATGCCTAATATTCCATTATTTTACTGCGTTCACGGTTTTCCCTTTCCAGTGTCCAGAATTACGTGTTAGCTTACCAATAATTCATTTTCCCATCCATAACTCACTATTATTTTGTAGCTGTACCTTTGTCTACACGTTGCCCCAGAGCGTTGTACTAGTCCGTTCTGTTCTGTATTGGCACCATCGTCTTCCTCCTGGCTGCTGAGTAAGATCTACAGACAGGAAGTGAGTGTTCTGTGAGGAATGTGCTGCAGCCACGTTCTCTACTACAGGAGAACACAGACCTGTTGTTTGATCTTCCAGAACTACATGCCCTTTGAACTTTGATGGGTCCATATCCAACGTCCGTCGTCATATGCTACTATCCAAATGAGTTGTTTGAAGCGGTGACATTATTGGAAATGATCATGGCGGAGCTTGAGATCCAACATGTGGCTTAAACTCTCAGTAGAACTTTACTTAAGCACCCGGGGATGACATCTGGACATTTGCGACCCGGCTAAATCTGATGCAATGTTGTTATAGAACCCGATGAATAAATATGTTAATTCGTTGGTGTGGTTTTAACAACCCGGCTGCTTAACATAAAGGCGAGCGGACATTATGCATAATCAGGGGTGCGGTCGAGTTAGCAACAACGTTAAGGAAAGTTGAGCAAATTCACCAAATGTGACCATTCCTCAACTGACCGATCCCAGATGTCATGATACTGGTAAAAAAGTAATAATCGGGGTAGTTCCTAACGCAACAATGCAGTAACAAGAATAACCTAGTCCTGCAGCTACATTATTACTGTATCCTGAGCTTTAATACTCGAGTTATGCAGACAACGACCAGAGGCAGTATGGTAGTATGGTGTGCATCTGCAAGTTACAAGAGAGAGGACCAGGAGAGATTACGGCACATTCTTCGGCCACGGCCACGCTGAGCCCTGATGGATTTTACGCCTGGTTGAGCGTTTTCCTGCGTCAAATCTTCTAGTCGTTTGTCAACGACACGATTGACAAGACGGCACGCAACCGTTAGCTGAGCTAGGGATCGTGACCATGGCAACTAATCACACTGGCCTGCTAGACTCGTTTGTTGCTGGCTACATGTCATTTCACCTGATTAGATATTTCCTGCTTTCACTGCAACAAACCTAGAGAGGCTAGTTGAGCTAACCAGGCTTATTGAGACTGAGGCAAATGCATACCTTTAATTGTGTGCGTTCTCTCATTCAGATTATTACTTCAGTGACGTTAAGCAGTCTTGATTTTGATCTGTTGCATGTGTAGGTATAAAAATATTTTGGTGCATCTTAGTTTTTAATGCATAGATTTTTTTACTGCTTAAGAACATAGAAAAACATTATAAAACCCATTTGTAACATCGCTAAACATAGTTTTGAAGTGTACTTCTCATATACACATAAACATTTCTTAATTTACAATTGTTTTGTTGACACATTTTTCCACTTTGCTACTACACGCATGGTTAGCCATTGTTAGGGCAAATGTACTTGCTTGTAGGGCTACTTGCTGTAAAACCACAAAGAATCGTGTGTTTCCAAGACTCAGTTGAGTCTGACTGTATTTATTATTTTGTAGCTCAAATTGTTAATTTTGAAAAAGACGTAATTGGTGACCCTGAACAAATTCCTGTCATGCACTAGCTGTGAAAGACAGACTTAAACCTCAAAGATGATCATGTTTCCAAGACTCTGTACCTTCGGACTACACTGAAATATAAAAAAAAAATTTACTTATTGAGATCTCTGACCAAACACCCATGTATACTAGCTTGTCCTTTTCAGTTTAACTTTTAAAAACTCCCAATAATGGCTCCCTCTTTCTTAATTTCAAGATGTATCATTTTCACAGTACCTCCCAGCGGACTTGGGCAGTTTTAGAAAATCCAGATTATGTCGATATCACTAAGGATGGATATAGAATGGATTTTACAAACCAAACATATGTTTATGGTCAGAACCTTATTGTGGTATCTAGATCAGAATGATACATTCAGATTATTTAATCATAGTCTTGGAGAAACCACCTCTTGGAGAAACAAATCTCTCTGCTCTTGAATTGTAGAGAGAAGGATCAACTAATGTGTGTTAGTTTGATCACCTAATGTGTGTTGGATCACCTAATGTGTGTGTGTGTGTGTTGGATCACCTAATGTGTGTGTGTGTTGGATCACCTAATGTGTGTGTGTTGGATCACCTAATGTGTGTGTGTTGGATCACTTAATGTGTGTGTGTGTGTGTGTGTGTGTGTGTTGGATCACTTAATGTGTGTGTGTTGGATCACTTAATGTGTGTGTGTTGGATCACCTAATGTGTGTGTGTTGGATCACCTAATGTATGTGTGTGTGTTGGATCACCTAATGTGTGTGTGTGTGTGTTGGATCACCTAATGTGTGTGTGTGTGTGTGTGTGTGTGTGTGTGTGTGTGTGTGTGTGTGTGTGTGTGTGTGTGTGTGTGTGTGTGTGTGTGTGTGTGTGTGTGTGTGTGTGTGTGTGTGTGTGTGTGTGTGTTGGATCACCTAATGTGTGTGTGTGTGTGTGTGTGTGTGTTGGATCACCTAATGTGTGTGTGTGTGTGTGTGTTGGATCACCTAATGTGTGTGTGTGTGTGTTGGATCACCTAATGTGTGTGTGTTGGATCACCTAATGTGTGTGTGTGTGTTGGATCACCTAATGTGTGTGTGTGTGTGTGTTGGATCACCTAATGTGTGTGTGTGTGTGTGTTGGATCACCTAATGTGTGTGTGTGTGTGTGTGTTGGATCACCTAATGTGTGTGTGTTGGATCACCTAATGTGTGTGTGTGTGTGTGTTGGATCACCTAATGTGTGTGTGTTTGATCCCCTAATGTGTGTGTGTTTGATCCCCTAATGTGTGTGTGTTGGATCACTTAATGTGTGTGTGTGTGTTGGATCACTTAATGTGTGTGTGTTGGATCACTTAATGTGTGTGTGTTGGATCACCTAATGTGTGTGTGTTGGATCACCTAATGTATGTGTGTGTGTTGGATCAACTAATGTGTGTGTGTGTGTTGGATCACCTAATGTGTGTGTGTGTGTGTGTGTGTGTGTGTGTGTGTGTTGGATCACCTAATCTGTGTGTGTGTGTTGGATCACCTAATCTGTGTGTGTGTGTGTGTGTGTGTTGGATCACCTAATCTGTGTGTGTGTGTGTGTTGGATCACCTAATGTGTGTGTGTTGGATCACCTAATGTATGTGTGTGTGTTGGATCACCTAATGTGTGTGTGTGTGTGTGTGTTGGATCACCTAATGTGTGTGTGTTTGATCACCTAATGTGTGTGTGTTGGATCACTTAATGTGTGTGTGTTGGATCACCATAATGTGTATGTGTTGGATCACTTAATGTGTGTGTGTTGGATCACCAGAGTTCCACAACCAGGATTAGAATCCCAGTCTAAACCTAAGGCCGTCTCTGAGACTCCTGCCCCATCTAGGAGCTCTTTGTTTTTTCCCCCCATAACATTTAATGTGCTATTGATTACCCTCACTATCACCTAATAAATGGCTACACAGAGGTTCTAGTATTGTAACTGCCGAGGCGCTACCTTTCCTGTGAATTAAAAAAAATGTAATTGACTGGAAATTTAGTCAACAACAGAAGAGTTAGTTAACAGAATAAACCCCAAAAATGAAGATCCTATTTTTTCACATCCATAATGAGTTTTATTTTGTTTGTCTAATCCTAAATAAATACATTAATCTGGATTTGTACTTTTTATACTATAGTTCTTTTTGTCCAACGTTTTCCGAAACATGCTGATACAATTAAAGAATTCAATAGAATGATGCTTATGTCTTGAAATTCCTTCATCCCAACCTGATGAACCTTTCGAGAGTTCTAATATAATTGAGTCCCGTGGAAAAACCTGTGTTTCATTACTCAAGAAAATAAAACCTGAAATTGTATTTCAACAGTCCAACTTGACTCAAGTTCTCTGACCTATTTCTCTGCTTCTGGAACTGTAAATGAGGTGAAATGAATACTTATTTTCTCTTTACTTAAATACCTTTTTCTTCTTTTTCTTCAAAGGGCAGATTTACAATCAGTCTGGTTTTTGGCTCAATTTTAAAATCTTTTTTGGGGTTTCCACTGACCCCCCTGCCCAACTGAAACACCCCACCACCTCCCTCTTCAGAGCTTTGCGTGTTTATTTTAGGAGGACCTCTGTGGTTTGTTCTCGCTCTTCATTCAACATTTAGCACAATCTGCCTTTTCCACTTGCTCTGATTAGAGAGTGCTCTCTGTTTGGACCTGGTCCTGACCGTGGCAAGAATATTTTTCATTGGGAAAATGTAAAACGAAAAAACAAAGTGAACAGAAACATCGTTTTGTTTAGTTTGATGGTAAGTTCTGGATGGTGGTCATTACAATATGCAATAAGGTCCTAACTGAACTACCTCCCATCTATGTTCCATGTTCACACATGTACATTTTAAATTACTTTGCTGATTGGATGTGTCAATGTGGAAGCTGTTCATAGAAATAATCAAAATAAGGAATTCTCACACGGTCCTTTGTAAGATTTAAGAAAAGGAACATCAATTTTTTATGTGACTGAATTTATAATCTTGTGGAAATCTGTAATTAATAAAAATCTTGGAATGCACATAGACAATTATACATTTTTTTTATATATTATATGCCATAAGCATAATAAAAATACTTTCTACCCAGCTCTAATAAATGTTGGGCAGTTGGGTCTCTTTCGAACCAATATAATGATCGATTAAATAAATTGTGCTTTCGGAGTACGCAAAACAAATTTGCCCATTTGGTAATATTTCGTTTTCTCAGAAATCTACACCTAATAACCCATCACGACGAAGCAAACAGTGCCTGCTTATAAACATTGTAAATACCTTGGATTTGGTTCTGTACTTCAAGATACCAATAGGGGAACACGTGTGTCAAGAAAAGCTGTGTAAAGAAACAGGCCCTACAGGAGTGCAGCAGCTTGGAGCCATACCGTACGTACATGCTATAAAAAAAATCAGTTACCTGTATTTACTGATTCACTACTCTGACTCAAACAGTAAACCAGTTACCTGTATTTACTGATGCACTACTCTGACTCAAACAGTAAACCAGTTACCTGTATTTACTGATTCACTACTCTGACTCAAACAGTAAATCAGTTACCTGTATTTACTGATTCACTACTCTGACTCAAACAGTAAATCAGTTACCTGTATTTACTGATTCACTACTCTGTCTCAAACAGTAAACCAGTTACCTGTATTTACTGATTCACTACTCTGACTCAAACAGTAAATCAGTTACCTGTATTTACTGATTCACTACTCTGACTCAAACAGTAAACCAGTTACCTGTATTTACTGATTCACTACTCTGACTCAAACAGTAAACCAGTTACATGTATTTACTGATTCACTACTCTGACTCAAACAGTAAATCAGTTACCTGTATCTACTGATTCACTACTCTAACTCACAGTAAATCAGTTACCTGTATTTACTGATTCACTACTCTGACTCAAACAGTAAATCAGTTACCTGTATTTACTGATTCACTACTCTGACTCAAACAGTAAACCAGTTACCTGTATTTACTGATTCACTACTCTGACTCAAACAGCACGGGGCCCAAGAAGAGCGAGGGGCCACTTTCTATATACAGAAGTTGATGAGGGGCTTGAGGAAGAGTAGACGACGATGGGCAAGACTGCCAGGCCAAAAAAGACAGCAGAATCCCAAACAGCAGAACCCCAAAAATTCATGTGGAAATGACCACATGTCAGCCACGCATATCTTAGCTACAGACAAACTTACATCCATACAAGGAGGGACACCTTTTCCCTGCTACCCGAAGCCATAGAAATTGGCCCCAAGAGACAAATGTCTACCGGCACTGGTCTAGATTACATGCAGAGGCAAGGAAAGGGGTGCAGGACCCAATGACATGAATGCATAAAATCGGCCTTGCTCAAGGGCAGGTCACGGCCCAAGATGGATGCCTATGTAAGGGGCTTTTATGGGTTGTTGTAGGTGCAGGACCTGTTGGAATGATGTCAGGCAAATACACCAGATACACTCAAAACAAGCGCGCACTGACCCCTGCTGGCATGACCTTGCTCATACGGGCCTATTGTCCAAATAAGCCAGCACTCTGGTTGTACAGAGATGTGCACACTGGGAAGTCCACTGGAGGCCTCCCCATCCATTGACCTAAGGTCAGAGGAATTGTAAAAAAGAGAGATACACATGCACTGTTTAAACAAAGACCCGCTCAGAGGCAGACACTCAGACTGTCAGGCTGCGGCCCAGAGAAGGCATCCCATCCAGGGCCAGAACACAGTTAATCCTCATGGTCCCACACGTCTTGTCAGAGTTGGGTAACACCTGCTCAATGTTACAGGTGTGAACTTACCTGCATGATATACTAAAACTGTATACGTATGCTTTTTACAATTACCGGTAGATTGCTTTATTAGTGCCTTTATGTGATAGTTCACCAGATGACTATAGAGTCAGGGACTGTACATTGCAGAGGAGGCTGTCCATAATTGTGTGGTGGCCCGTTCACTTCACCCTAACCCCAGATTTCTTTCAACCAAAAAATGCTGTCCCTGGTAATCTGTGCAGGACATTTTTCTTTGCATCTCTGGCCTATATCGCTGGCTATCCAGTTTGAAAATAGTCATTGTAATTAGGTTTGACTCAGATAACAGATTAGAGAAATTCTGGGCATGTTTTTTCTCTACATAATTTGGGGCAAATCTCTTGAACTTCTGTGAGCCTAAACAACCTGGTACAATGTTAACTAATCAGCAGCTATAACTGTTTTTCTTAAACTTTTTTGCTCAAACATTTACTTAAAATTTCCCAGCAAAACCTATAACAAAAAATCTGATAAAAAAAACAAATCAATTACATTTTGAAGACCTTTTAGGGAAACAATTGTTTAAAAGTTTAGAGTAAACATGTACATATGTTTGGTGAAGTTCCACTATGGTTTTGGTTTAAACTAGCCCTTACATCAAACAAGCTAAGATTTGACCAACAGTCATTGATGTAAGGACACACATGGACATGTTAGGAATATCTTGACTCTAATTTCCTTTACATTTTGAACGACTACTGTTGAACCCGCAGACCTTGCAGGGGAGAGGCCCAGAAACTGCCCTATATGAGTGATTAAATAATCCTTGATCGGTCTCACGTTTTCCTACAACACAAATTATCTGCTGAAAGAAACGATGGAAACATGACATCTTTAATCCTGCTCGTTTATAGTGGATTTATTGGAATACGTTTATATCATTGTATTTGTGTTTGGCAGGAATTTGACAAGTGTTCAACGCGTCTTTCTGTTCATTGTCCTGCAAGTGTTTTTATGTTTGTATTGCATCGAGAGAGAGCTTGCTTAGTTTCATATATTGTTTTTCGGAGTGATATAGATGGTTGGCAAGATTCAAAAGGTGTGCTTTTTTTTCCTGTCTTTGAGAGGTTTTTTTCGAGAGCATGATTGATATCTTCGGGTTTTCCGGTATTGCACGCCGCACCATAAGAAATTATAAAAGATTTCGCCAGACTTGTCTTAAGCAATAATAATGCCATGCATTATTAGATCATACATGTGCTATTTCATACACTATCTCGAGCGTGTGTGTGTTGTCACGGATCCGTACAGGTGAAGTGCAGAAGGAGCGAGATGCAGAGCCAGATAATCACGTTCGTCGTATTTAATTGTAGTCTACAACAAACATAGAACAACGAACGGACAAAACTATACTGACGATAAATGAAATGCGCTTACACAAAGCGACTTGTACATTTACAAACCCAGCAGTATCAATGGGACTTATACACAACACTCACCTACAACGACACGTAACGTAAAATAATATCAAGCACCAGTGAACCTAACCAGGGGACTTAAATAGCCTACTGATACAAACCTATGCCCGGTGCTTAATTAACCCAACTCAAAACAGCTGTGCTCCTAATTACAATATACATACACAGAAGTGCTCTCCCAACCACCCTGTGTACAGCACAGCTCACCCAATATGTTACAGTATCCCCCACTAAAAGGCTGGCTTCCAGATAGCCTAACCAAAAGGGAAGGGGAACAGAGGAGACATATATTGTCCGTTCAACCCGGAGGCGGGCCGGGACAGTTAGTCCAGCCCTCTTTGGGCGTTCGACAGTCTGCAGCAATCTTGGGCGGCAGCCATCGTGGGCGTCGTGGCGGCGGCCATCGTGGGCGTCGTGGCGGCGGCCATCGTGGGCGTCGTGGCGGCGGCCATCGTGGGCGTCGTGGCGGCGGCCATCGTGAGCGTAGTCGTGGCGGCGGCCATCGTGAGCGTAGTCGTGGCGGCGGCCATCGTGAGCGTCGTCGTGGCGGCGGCCATCGTGAGCGTCGTCGTGGCGGCGGCCATCGTGGGTGGCGATGCGGCAGCCATGGTGGGCGGCGATGCGGCAGCCATTGTGGGCGGCGATGCGGCAGCCATTGTGGGCGGCGATGCGGCAGCCATTGTGGGCGGCGATGCGGCAGCCATTGTGGGCGGCGATGCGGCAGCCATTGTGGGCGGCGATGCGGCAGCCATTGTGGGCGGCGATGCGGCAGCCATTGTGGGCGGCGATGCGGCAGCCATTGTGGGCGGCGATGCGGCAGCCATTGTGGGCGGCGATGCGGCAGCCATTGTGGGCGGCGATGCGGCAGCCATTGTGGGCGGCGATGCGGCAGCCATTGTGGGCGGCGATGCGGCAGCCATTGTGGGCGGCGATGCGGCAGCCATTGTGGTCGGCGATGCGGCCGCCATCTTGAGCGCCGGCGTGACGACGGCAACCATCTTGAGCGCCGGCGTGACGGCGGCAACCATCTTGAGCGCTGGCGTGACGGCAACAGCCATCTTGAGCGCTGGCGTGACGGCGGGAGCCATCGTGGACGCTGGCGAGACGGCGGCAGCCATCTTGGGCGCTGGCGGGACGACGGCAGCCATCTTGGGCGCTGGCGGGACGAGGGCAGCCATCTTGAGCGCTGGCGGGACGACGGCAGCCATCTTGAGCGCTGGCGGGACGGCGGCAGCCATCTTGAGCGCTGGCGGGACGGCAACAGCCATCTTGAGCGCTGGCGGGACGGCGGGAGCCATCGTGGCTGGCGCTGGCGAGCCATCTTGGGCGCGGCGGCAGCCATCTTGGGCGCTGGCGGGACGACGGCAGCCATCTTGGGCGCTGGCGGGACGACGGCAGCCATCTTGAGCGCTGGCGGAACGGCGGGAGCCATCGTGGACGCTGGCGGGACGGTGGCAGCCATCTTGGGCGCTGGCGTGACAGCGGGGACCATCGTGGACGCTGGCGTGACGGCGGCAGCCATCTTGAGCGCTGGCGTGACGACGGCAACAGCCATCTTGGGCGCTGGCGTGACGGCAACAGCCATCTTGGGCGCTGGCGTGACGGCAACAGCCATCTTGGGCGCTGGCGTGACAGCGGGGACCATCGTGGACGCTGGCGTGGCGTGAGCGCTGGCGTGCGGCAGCCATCTTGAGCGCTGGCGTGACGACGGCAACAGCCATCTTGGGCGCTGGCGTGACGGCAACAGCCATCTTGGGCGCTGGCGTGACGGCAACAGCCATCTTGGGCGCTGGCGTGACGGCAACAGCCATCTTGGGCGCCGGCGGGACGACGGCAGCCCTCTTGGGCGCTGGCATGACGACGGCAGCCATCTTGAGCGCTGGCGGGACGACGGCAGCCATCTTGGGCGCTGGCGGGACGGCAGGAGCCATCGTGGACGCTGGCGTGACGGCGACCATCTCAGGCGCAGGCGTGGTGGCGACCATCTCAGGCGCTGGCTCCTGTAAGTCCAGCCATGTCCTCCACCACGTCCTAATAATGGCAGTGGGCTGGTCATCCAACCCCTCCGGGGGTTTTTCTGTCCCTGACGTCGGCGGCAGAAAAGGGTCTTCCCACGGCGGGGGTAGTGGCTGTAGCTCCAGGGGTTTTCCTCCCCCTGTCTGCAGCCCCGGAGCAGTGGGTGGCCGTTCCTGCAGCACCAGGACCGTGGGTGTTCTCTCCGCGGTCCTCCCGGAACACCTCCTTAGCTCCCCCCCAAAAACCTTCTTGGGACGCCTTCGGGGTGCCCTCTTGCCTTCCTCCGGGAAGGACCGCGGACCCGATGTAATCAGCCCTGATAGCTGCATAGGTGGTTCGTAGCCAAAGTAAGCGCGGAGACGCCTATACTCCTCCTGGGGTGTCTCCGGCTTAAACCAGTCCCACTGCTCCGTGGGGTGACGGTAGGAGTAAATCTCCCCGGAGGTGTAGCAATAATCTCCGGGGAAACCTCCCTCCGTCAGGCTCTGCTCGCTCATTTCGTCGGCTTGATATTCTGTCACGGATCCGTACAGGTGAAGTGCAGAACAGCGAGATGCAGAGCCAGATAATCACGTTCGTCGTATTTAATTGTAGTCTACAACAAACATAGAACAACGAACGGACAAAACTATACTGACGATAAATGAAATGCGCTTACACAAAGCGACTTGTACATTTACAAACCCAACAGTATCAATGGGACTTATACACAACACTCACCTACAACGACACGTAACGTAAAATAATATCAAGCACCAGTGAACCTAACCAGGGGACTTAAATAGCCTACTGATACAAACCTATGCCCGGTGCTTAATTAACCCAACTCAAAACAGCTGTGCTCCTAATTACAATATACATACACAGAAGTGCTCTCCCAACCACCCTGTGTACAGCACAGCTCACCCAATATGTTACATGTGTTGCGTGTGTGTTATGCCGACTTCCCTGAGTGTGCGCTTAGGTTCATGTTGATGCAGAAAAGTGTTCAATCTGAGAGTAGGCAAGGTGAGAAAATATCTTGCTCTCTCTAATTGAATTCATCTGCGAGTGATGGTAGTTGATGGCGATATATAAAAGTAGATTAAGGACCATATAACTTTCATTACATGCATGTGTGTTTGGACTTGTGCATTAAACACTTGTAAGAGGAACATTTTGTCCCTAAACAAAGGTTTAAGGACGAGGGTTGAAAACCTTCTGCGGGATTGCAGACATTGGTTATATGTTGAGGTAACTAAGTCTGATTATAATAGCATGCTGTCTGGACATCTTGCCAGAATAGAGCCTGGGCTGTCGTCAAAACACAATGGTCATTTCCTAGAGTTTGCTAAAACAGAATTGGAACTATGGTTAGAACCGGCTTCTATGGTCAGATGTCTTGTCTTGATGATAGTGGAGGCTTTTCTTTTAATTCTAACTTGGCAGTGGTACATAGTAGATCCCGTTAGACTCGCTCTCTGCCTTGCCTCCCTTCCCACTAAGATAGTTATTTACATTTTAGTAATTTTGCAGCCTTTCTTATCCTGACTGAATAAACCGATTAAGGTCAAACGCCACGCTCAGAGGCAAAACAACACTGGACTCTAAACACAAGGCGCCATATACTGCTCCTTGTTCTGTTTGTCTTTTAAATATGTCTCTAATTGTACAGCTCCAACACTGTTTACATTCCTTGTTGCCCTCAACCCTTCACAACAAGTATGAATCTCTCTGTCAAGACACATTACAGATACTAGACTAAATGCGTCTGGCCAGGCTCCTCGTGCTCCTACATCCTCCTACTTCCTGGAAGAGTTTTAAAGTAACAAGACCGATACTTTGGTTAACATTAGAAAATGTGTAGTATAACTAAGTGTTAGTAAATGGTACATTTATTTAACCAGGCTCCAAATGCTATAAACAAAGACCTTTCTTCTGGAACTTGTCAGAAATAAGAAATAAAGTCAATTGTGAGAAGTTGCCAAGAAACTATAGATCTCTTACAAAGCTGTGTCTTAAACAGTACAGTGCAAATTGGCTTAAACCAGAATAGAAAGAAGAGTGGGAGGCCACGCTGCACAAATAAGCTAGAGGACAAATAGATTTGGGTGTCGAGTTTGAGAAACAGATGCCTCACAGCTTAAATAAATGTCAACAGTGAAGAGACAATTAAGGAGTGCTAGCCTTCTAGTCAGTTGCAAAAAAGGGAAATCTCAGAGTCACTGATACAGTCACAAACAGTTACAAACATTTTAGATGGGCAACACAATGGACGGGAAAATGTTGGATCACAAAGAAGAACATTTGTGAGATGCAGTCCACAGGTAAACATGCTGGAGGAATGCTTGCTACCATCTGTCAAGCATAGTTGAAGCAATGTGATTTTGGAGATGTTTTGGTGGTGGTAAAGAGGGACATTTGCAAATGGTAAAATGGTGGAAGGAGGTAGGCTATCACACCATTATGCAACAATACCATACCCTGTGGACGGCACTTGATTGGAGACAATTTCCTTCTACATCAGGACAATGACCCAAAGCACAGCTCCAAACTATGCAAGGACTATTTATCAAAGCAGTCAACTGGTATTCTATCTATAATAGAGTGACCAGCACCAGATCTCCACTCTAGTGAGCGGTTGTGGATGCAGCTTGACCGTATGATACGTAAGAAGTGCCCATCAAGCCAATCCAATCTGTGGGAGGGGCTTCATGTTCTCGGGCTATTGGGATGTTTGTCATTGAACGTGTAATGGTTGTACATACATTTTATTCAGGACAGGCAGAGGGCAAAGTGTTCTTCATTGAATGTGATTTATTTAATATAACAGACATTTTATAAATTCTCTTCTTTATGTCCTAAATTAACCACTTGTCAATTATTATAAGCATATTGTTGATGAATGAATTTGAATCTCTATGAAATTGTGACAGATTGGAGGTTTGTGTGTTTTATTGCTGTGTTTTGACAAGCTGAAATCTAAATTGAGATATGCTAGGCTACAATGCACCTGCTTCTATTTATGTCCTCACCCATAACAATCTAAAGACCAAAGACAATGTTAGCATTAGTAAAGCAGTGCATATTGTTTTACTCTACAGTGTTTCTTTCAGTTTGTGTTATTCTACGATTGAATACCATATTGTACCAATAAGGTTGGCCTACCCACTTCCAGCGGTTTACACTGCGAAGTGTTTCCACATTTCTATGAAATATGACCTTTAACTATGTGCAATATAAGCAAAATACTTGGTAACGCTTGATTGTACAGTACATTTGCAGATGATTGCAGTCTATCAATTGCATATCATTAATCTACTTACACCAAACCTGACTGTAAAGGCGGTTTTACTTTGAGGCCCCTCACCTATCCTTATTAGCAAGAATTTAAATAATTTTTTGACAGTATGCAGATGTAATGATAATCTTGACTTTCCAAGTAGTGTAACCAAGGAAACTGCCTTCTAAACCGCTTTGAGCACGCTAATTGGCCAGCTCAATTTCCTTTTGGGAGGATTGTTGGATACTTTGCGGTCTGTTGTGGTCTGTTATGTAAAGTTTAAGTTGGCGTTTCGATAACCGCTTTTCTATGACGAGCCAACAACCGTATGTGGCAATACGTTAACAAAATATTCACTTTTAAAAATGAGATCTAAACTAAGATGTAATTTGTATCTGTGTCCTAATAAGATGTGTCCACCTAATCCCTTGGGTCTCCAGTAAAAGCAATTCTATTTCCTCTCCACGTTGTGATTCACACACTCCTCATCCACAATAACCAGCAACCTTCAGAGGTCATCCACAGGGCATCCTGACTCAAATCCGCTCTCGTTTGAGGATATTATCTTATTTCACAGAAAATACCAGCTCAATGAAGGTTTACTATGTGTCTGCTAAAAATATATCCTACAGACAGCCCTGCTATTAGCCTGTTTTCCTCAAGAAACCGTTCTTGTACATAGCGTCGTTCTAAGCTCTGTCAAAACATTAGATCCTCTTCCCTTTTCTCGGTAAGAAATTGAAATTGTTTTCAACAGTCAGTTGAGAGCTGTGTCTAGAACTAGTATTTCATATAGAATGAATTCTTCTGAGTCCCTCAGGGTCCAGTTTGTCTGGAACCAGAAAAAAAATGCATTGTCAGTTTGGGTCATTTCCTGACTTCTCTAATTGCTTACATTTATATTATAATTGTTTCCCATTAAATCATGTCAATCTATTAGCATTGCATTTCACTACACATTAAACATACTGTATGACTTGAGACTTAGGTATCTTTGCCCTATGTGTTAAATAACCCATATATTTTGTGTTTTTCGACTTGTTAAACAAAATATATTTCCCTGAGCAATTGTTCATAATTTATTTCATTTTGTCTTTTCTGCTCATTTTCATCACGGTTGAAAATTATTTCTGAGGTGACTTTGAATATTGATAACGAGTCAACCATTATTTTATTGTCAAATCCAGAATTATTGCATTTCAATTACAAATCATATTGACATATTGCGTGAATTTGCCTGCAGTCTTTTTCCAAAGTGCATTTTATGTGTAATGGACTGAGGCCATGTGCATTGCCTTACAGAGGTACTAAGTAGATCATTTAGTAAATAGGTTAATTATAATAAAACGGTACAGAACTACTAAAATGTGTGCTTTGCCAGGTGTTTGTCACTCTTTCCACTGGCAGTTAGCATTTCTTATTACTTATATTTAGCAATACACATAAATTGTCCAATGTAAATATCTTATATATAAAGAATGCACATCATGATAGTATAATTCTTGGGCTTTAACATTCATAAGTTTTAGTTGAAACCAGTATGTTGTTAAAAGGATAAGCAAGATTACGTTTGTAAATGGAAAATGAGAAATGCTGAACGAAACACTTAATAAAATGGAGATTTGCTGACAGGTCTTGAGGTAAATCAGTTCTCACCAAAATCCCTTTGAAAGAAACTCTTCATTTTACTACCACCTTTTATACATGTTCTCTGTAATAACATCATTAGTCTAGTACTGTTTATTTGAATATGCCTTTGGATTCTGCCATTGGTATCTGTCGATATGTGGACCAAAAAGGTGTCAGGGAAGCAATTATGAGTCTGGAAGAAAACAGGGGAAGAAATGAATCAGAAACATAGCTAAAAATGTAGGCTTACCAAAAACAACAGTTTGGGACATAAATGGATAGAAGAAAAGAACTGGTGAGCTTAACAAGTGCAAACTCCAAGGAAGATCTCTACAGTGGATGTCCAGTAATTCCTCACCACTATAATGGCAAAAAAGTCTTATCATAAACGCTTTCTGGGAGATACAGTAAATGGATCGATAGGTGGATGTGTCTGTCATTACCATCCATAGAAGGTGACTTTATCAGCAGAACAACAGAAGCAACACTGCCTTGTGCAGGCTACTAGATAGACGCAAAACAGGATGGCCAGAAAGCTAGAAAAGTGTATGCTAAGTTCTGGGCACGTAGGGCTTCTGCTGCCCTTGTCTTTGTTAAGGATGTAACTGTAGCGTGACCTGTAGGATGTAATTGTAGGATGTAACTGTAACTGTAGGTGACCTGTAGGAGACATGTAGGTGACCTGTAGGAGACCTGTAGGAGACATGTAGGAGACCTGTAGGAGACCTCTAGGAGACCTGTAGGAGACATGTAGGAGACCTGTAGGAGACATGTAGGTGACCTGTAGGAGACATGTAGGTGACATGTAGGTGACATGTAGGAGACATGTAGGAGACATGTAGGAGACCTGTAGGAGACATATAGGAGACCTGTAGGAGACATATAGGAGACATGTAGGAGACATATAGGAGACATGTAGGAGACATGTAGGTGACATGTAGGAGACCTGTAGGAGACATGTAGGAGACCTGTAGGAGACATGTAGGAGACCTGTAGGAGACCTGTAGGAGACATGTAGGAGACATGTAGATGACCTGTAGGAGACCTGTAGGAGACATGTAGGAGACATGTAGGAGACATATAGGAGACATGTAGGAGACATGTAGGAGACCTGTAGGAGACATGTAGGAGACATGTAGGAGACCTGTAGGTCACTGTTCCCAGATGCACCCTTTCTAAGAGCTTGAGAGAGTCTACAAGGAAAAATGGGTGAACATGCCCAAATCCAATTGGGCAAAGTTTGTAGAGACATACCCAGGAAGACTCACCCAAATATATGATTTCCTCTGTGCTTCTGAATCGTCATCATGGGGCATTGTGTTTAAATTGATGCCATTTGTTTTAACCTAAATGTTTGCTTTAACTAAAATGTTCACTTTCAAACGGATTTACCACCATGTATTTTTGGATTGTTTCCTGTTGTCCTCACATTTCCACAACATCGGAACTAATAAGTGTTATTCAGCGGTTTAACATTTAGCGGTTTCATGCATTGTATTTTTTGCTCTCCTCTACAGCTGCCACCGAAGGAAGAGTCAATGGTGGCGAGGATTTCTTTCAGAAGGTACGTGTCAAGTTTGTTTTATTGGATTAGGTCAATATTTTAGAGAAAGCACTTCCAGGTGATGGAGTAATAGTCAGGTGTCAGATTCTTCTAATAGCTTCTGATTGCAGAACTTAACTATTTATTTACATTAATATTATATTTACATTTGTATGCACCTGCAAGGTGTTCGGGACTTTGGTTGAGTCTGTCTTGTGCCTAGTTGGACGAATCCTCACCAGACATGTATAGATATATCTATATATAATATGTATAGACACAATGGAGGCAACACGGTTATATACATATTTCATCTAACTTCCAGTGTGTTGCCATATTGTGTTACAATCAATCATTTAAATATTTTCCAAACTAAGCGTAGTTTTTAGTCTATGATTTCTTCTCACCATTACATAGAAATCCAGCTAATAACCTGAAGGAACCTGGAAAGGTTTGTTATATACAATTCTCCTTCAAAAGTGTTTGAACTCCGTCCATAGTATGTTAATGGACTTGAATTAGCTACATGACGGACAGTGGTTTATTTTAGCATTCTTCTTTGTCTATTTTCCATCTCATGTTTTGAGCAAAGTTGAATGAAATGTCAGAGCAGGAAGCAATTTTACTCTCCCTACAGTCATTTCAAAACCAAGAAATTCAAACCAGATGCCATCCCAATCCTTTAGAAACGTTTTTTTGTGCTTTAAGTATGTAGCTCATTCACTTAAACATATCTGACATAATTGTAGGTGGCGCCTTGGCTTCAATGGTTTTCCATAGCTACTGCCTTTTAACCCTCTATATGGCAATACTTCAAAAGGTATTTGTCAGAAGTAAATGGTACAAGTTATTGTATACATGATTTGTATTTTGGTATGTTTGATAAAAAAGGCTTGTTAAACGGTGCCATTTTTATTAAACAATGTTGGTTTAAACGGGTCTGTGATTTCTATCTGATAGCACAACTGCCTCATAGACCCAATAAATATCGTACAAATAAACAGTTTAAAGACAGATCTGTCTACCTTGAAGTCAATAAAAACCAAAGTCATAATTGTACTATTTCCTTCCCTCAACACAGTTACATACCACATGGACATTAATGCAATCATGCACATGTGACCACAATGCTACAGTGGATATAAAAAGTCTACACACCCCTGTTTAAATGCCAGGCTTAGGATCAATCGTGTCAGAACTTTTTCCACCTTTAATGTGGCCAATAACGTGAAACTGAAATCTGAAATCTTTGAGGGGGGAAAATAAAAACCTTAATATAACTTTCTCAAATGTTTTCACATCACAAAAACATGTTTATATCCACTGTATATTGAGGGTTGGAGTCCTAGCAGTCAGTGAGAATTAGCTGCCAAATTTCTATGAGATCTGTTGTTCGCAGAAAGATAAACTGAAGAAAAACACAACACTCCTGCAGGCATTGGCCTGTAATAGATCACTGTCTTACACGTGTTTGTCTCTTGTCCAGCTCTCAGTGCCAGGCCCCCTTTCCTTCCAACTCAGAACTATACAAGAAGATAAACACTAGATCAGTCTATTCAAAAGTTTGTAGTGTATTGATATCTTATTTTACATTATGTGAATGCTAGTATTATACTGTGAGACTGTTTTTTCCATTTAATTCAATGCTCAGGGGACATTGAACAGTTTAACAGGCTGTCGGACCATCTGATTTTTCGATAGTGAACCGTAGGGCTTTTAGGACAGGGACCATTAATGCTTTTAATATGCAGGCTTGGTCCATGAACCATGAATAGCTGGGCTGTCTTGTAGACTATGGACTACAAAGCTTTAGCGGAGGCTGACGTCAGAAGTATTTCAATGCTGAGCCAGTCCCTACCTCCCTCTCCGCATCACCCTGCTGTGGTTAAGTAAACAGTGCTACCTTGATATTTACGCACTGTTGCCCTCTGATCTGAGGCCAGAAGGATTCTACTTCAGTAGCTTAAAAGAAAACACTGCCCTGTAGATGTGTGCTGTTAAGCTAGTTTGGACAAAAATGTAGAATGGGTGGGAATGTGTCAACCAATTGTTTTTTTTTAGTGTAGCGGCTGGATTTTACATGGTTTCTATCGCACTCGTAATTGGTAGTGGGTAAGAATACAATGAACGAAAACCATTCTTAGGTGTCTGGCTTGAAGCTGAGGAATAAATGGTTCATCTGAAAGTTCTATAGCTGTTCAAATGGTATCATCGGAGAGGCAGTCAGTTAGTGCCTGACACAGTGAAATTTGAATCGTTGACTGTTTCCTCAGCTAAAGTTTTCCCTTCTCTGGCTTTGCAGATTATTAGCTAGATAGCAGCTTCTTTCCACGATTACTGTATAACTCCCACGTGTGTGCTTCAACTCAAGTGCAGGCTCTGGCAACCACACAGTGTACATGAATACCTTATCAGACTTAGTTTTATAACGTTTTTGTGAATTTCTCTCATTTCACATCGTTGTCGCGACAAGAGTGAACACTACGAGATGTAGTGATTCATTTCTAGATTAGCAAAATGTTTTTTTATACCCCAGGAATATTTTCACGTGCCTCAAATCAATCCACCGTGCATACGGTCTTGAAACACAGTGATTCTCAGAAACCGACACCAGAGATTTTATAGAAAGGAGGAGAAAAGAGAGAGGATCTTTAGACGAATTGTAGTTCTGGCTCTAATCCTCACAGTGCATTACTTGATATCCAGGCCTTTGTGCAAGAATCATATGATCCTAGCACAACAACCATTGAAAGTTTAGAGATGAGTGTGACTGTATCGTTCATGAGGGTGCCCTTACTGAGTTTGTTAGCTAATCAAAATGCAGCAAAAGACTGCTCCAAATGGAGTGTTATTTCTGACGATTGATCACAATACATTCATTCATGTTATACAGAACACTTAACATTAATTGTCAAAGATAAGCCAAAAAGACTACGAAAAAATGACGTTTTGTAGGGCTTCATCTTAAACAGATAAGATGAGAGAAATTCAGTCCTTATTTGAGGTACACATTCTCTATGAAACCACAAATTCCGAATAAAGTTTTTTTTTCTGAAACATATGTATGTCACGATAATTGGTACTCTCCATTTAGTAATATGTGCACTCTTCCTTTGCCAAAATAGTAGCACGACATAAACAGGACTCTTGGTAGAGTGCAAAAAGAGAGAAATTATGGGAGTTGGAGTAATTGACTCAAATTGGGAATGTCACAATTGATCAGAATGTTCAAAACTGAATATCTAGACTCATTCTGAAAGACAGTTTTGTGAATGTGCCAACTATTTAAAACAGCAAAACCACTATATACAAGGGCAATTCCACAATATTTACAAATCTCCCTGCATTGCAACCACGGAATCTGATACTATTGTTTTATTGTATGTTCTTCTTATAGCAAGTTTTATTATGATCTTCTGTTTCTAAATATTAGACAGATCCTGTAGTAGCTCCTAGTTTGTGATAATATTTCCAAACTTTTATATATATTGCTATTTAAGGAATTCTGCAATTTCTCTCATCCAAAGCAACTGACATTATGGAGTGTCAATGTAAAGGTCTTTATAAACGTGATGGCTTGCGGGACTTAGCACAGGGACGTTTACGTATATATTCAATCTTGTGGAATGATAACAACAAAAAATGTATCACTGACTGTGACCCTCAACTGATGGAGAAACAGTAGAAATACCTCTTAACTTTTTTTCATATCGCTTCGTCCCTCTCAAACACACACACACACACATGTACACAAACACACAGCCAAACGCACGCCAGCTGTATCAACAGCTGCACCAATGCGAGACAGGAAGTCCACTCCGGCCGGCTGCGTTGTCTGCCATCTTGCCACACACTCACGTGCACCAAGCACATGGAGCGTTGGTTTTAATGACATCGTCATTAAGATATCCTGTTCCATTTGGGTTACAGGTCTGTGTATCTAACTGCTCTGCCTGCAACATCCAATAGTCATAATTGTTAAAGGAACTGATTTCAAAGCCAAACATATGCATTTTGACAAGGGTGCAGTAGCAAAAATTGGGGAACTTTAAATGTATTTAACCAAATTTGTGCAAAATTCAGAATCATTTGAGAGGTTTTTTCTGGCCTCTTCATAATAATAAACACCATCCACCCTTAACATTTTGTGTGGTCTATCATAAATCACTCCCATCTGGAGTGCCTTGCCAAGAACAGCAACTATATGAGAAATCAAGTTCCTGAAGCTAAACCATATATAGTGCGAAGTTTTTAGATTTGACTGCCTTAAAATTAGATCAAAAGGAAATTAAAGTAGAGCAGCGTTCTACAGCAGGGGTTTCCTAACTGGCTAGTTGGCCTGTCTGAATGTGAAATAATTAATACCTGATAGATTGTTCTGGCCTCAAACAAATTTCCCTGCCCACATAGTTCATCAAGAATTTGTCATCTGTTGCTCAACTGCTTCAATAGTTAGAAGAACAGTCTACCGTAGATGTCACAGCTTTACAGCTTTACTTGTGCCTGAGCTGTCAGGAGGGCTTTGTACTATAGCCCTTTTCTCAGGAAACATGTAGGCTGGGGCTACTTAATAAAACTAAAGGAAAACACAGTCTAGCTTGTCGCCCACCCAGATTCACTGACTGGTGTGAAATAAGGTTTATCTAAGCTGAATAAAGGCAGGATCTGCGAAGGAGAGTGGGGATAAATGTTCTGTTTCTACTTTGATCCGCCACTTGTCTGGTATCCCAGAGTTTTCCCCTTCTCCAACAAGTTCTGATAACGAGGACACACGAGTCTGTTTCTTTAGGTGTGTGCATGTTTGTGTGCTCGCATCTTCCTGCGTTTCATGCATGGGAGCATCAGTTCTGAATCAGGTAGGTCCTTAGGATGTTTTATAATGAATCCCACTGTAGCCTAAACATCAGCTTAGGTTTGTTTTGGGGCTGGATAAATGCCTGGACAGCTAGACGCTCTGTAGATTTAAGGCTGATGTGTTTTATGCAGTGGAGGATACAGTGCAGCTATTCTAGTTGGTGCCTTCCTCAACTACACAACAGCAGGGGATTTGTGGATTGTTGCCCTGAGAGTTTATGGAAAAATATATATATTATTGAGCACTTTCTCAATCTGTAAGATAAACATTTCTGTAGAAAACTACAGTACACGTTTCACTGATACCGTTCCTATATTATTCTGGGCTTTTGACAATGTTGCCTAGTTGCAACAATGATGAATGGTTAAATGTCATGCCCTGCATGTTGCTGATGATAATGTTTCATTGACTGGACTGTATGTGTGCTAGTATGGTGGAATAATGTACCATAATAATGCCATAGAGAATACAACTGGAAGTTGGGTTTCTTACATTCTTTTACAGGACTAAATCATTTTGTGGAATTTGGTGAAGGACTTTGTGACAAAAAACAGAATCCCCATTATTGGTGAATCAGGCTGATATAATTAGGGAAGGAATATGCTATAGGGGTGAAGTGAGGGTGGAAATTCCTAAATGACATGAAAAACAAAATGTTCCAGAGATCTGTTGTTACAAGGGAGAACCTGACAATCCTGAAAATGTATTTGTCTTGCTACTTACTGCAAGTTATTTCATTTAAAAGTAAAAAGTGATGTGAATCATGACATTTAACATGTGCAGAAAAAGATAAAAGAGAAAAATAGAACAAAATAGAAATCCAAATCTCTGATGCAGTCTTGGTGTCGAACATTGGAAACTGGTGCCAGAGAGTCAACGGTAAACTGTTGATATCTCGTCCTCCAAGTTGGAAAGCAAAAGCAACGTTTCCGCATGTTAGAATCCTGTATTACAATCAGTAGTTTGCACAATCAGAAACCCAACTCTATGCTTTATGCTGTTCGATGGAAGGGCTTTCATGACAACTCCAGCTTGGCCTAGGCTTAATCTGCCATTAAAGATGTTACCCAAGACCATCATGAGCCAAGGTTTTTAGTGAGGTGAAGAAAAATGCAACTCAAGAAGACATGTTGTTTTACCATTGGAATCTGTTTCATATTATGTAATATGTTTTGGGCTACCAACATATTTGCTCTTGGTTTTTCTGCTTTTGTGTCGCTTTAGTTCAATTATGTTCTGGTTTATCTTTACAGTACTAAACTCCATACGGATCACACGATGAACCCTCTAAATCTCTTGCATTGAAATCCAGATATTTAGTCTTCATATGGTTTTGAAACATCTTTCACCACAAGATTTTTGATTCAACCACCATGTTTTAGGTGAAATATAATGACTACGTTGGTTACAGTTTTTTTATCGCTTTGGTGCTATTGTTGCAGCTATATTGTAAATCATCCAACAAAATAGCTTTGTCCAATTATCTTCGTTTACTCATTGTAACAATCAGTTAGTGCAAGACCAAGCAATATAAGACACATGCTTTTAAATTACTCTTTGAAGAAAGACTGAACGAGTTTAGAAAATAATCGAATATTTCTGCAGATCAAAGAAATATTAAAACTTAAAAAAATCTGTGGCTTTACCACACTCAGCATTTAGATCATTCAATGTCACCGTAATAAGTATATCATATGTAAACATATAGATTTCACATTTTAAACATTGTCTGTGAAACTTTCTAGAATGTCTTTAAATAAAAAAATTATCTCCAGTCAGTAACACACATAACACAAAGTGCAGTATTGTAAGGTAGCAGTGAGGTAGTAGCTTTAGTAAGGCAGGTTTTGCACATTACCTGATGCTGCTCAGCATCTTATTTTAATGTAAAAAAATATTCCCACACAATTGACGTACTGTCCCTCTTTTGACACTTAAGTTTCTCTCGTGTCAGGATCTTTCAGGCCTGAGGCAATTGTTTTTTAATTGCGGTGTAAAAATTGTGTGATATAATATTGCAATATTATCGCAAAAACAATTGATTGTTCAGCCCTACTTTCAAGTCCTAAAGGTTTAAATTGTTACAGTCTGTTTCTCTGTTTTCACAGTAGGCAAAACATACTCAACGCTATCCATCAGTTCTATCAGAAAGAAATGAACGATATCTCAATGTTTAGGACGCACTACACTTATTTGCATAAATTCTGTCTTCTGCATTTGGCTATAATGTCTTGTCCTTGTCGCAATGAACATCTTATTTTTTTAATTAATTGCGGAAAAACTAATTTGACATGGATGGGAAATCCAAACCTGAGTCACCAGTGATTTCTTGGCTTATCTATAAGCTGAAGAAGGGTTACGTGTTCATGGGGTTGGTGGTCAGATGCTTTCTGCTTTCATAATGAAATTATATTATAGGGCCAGGTCTAGGGTCAGGAATCTGGGATTTGTCCAAAAAACATTCCTGAATCATCTCTGAATGATGGAACCCAACATTATCCCACACAATGTAACTACGAAGTTATTGCGGTGTCCAGTCCCAGCATTGCAAGACCCAAGTAAGGGCTAATGTTCTATGAATCTATTGTAGCATTTGGCTGCACACATGGATATGTTTCCCCCTGCTCTCCAAGCACATAAACAGTTGTTCATTGCCGAATGATGTTGTGTCTACTCCCAGACGGTTTGGCCAGGTAGAAGACTGCTATTTGCGTTTTCCTCTGGCCTGTTTTCGATCCTGCTCAATGTTCAAAGACGTTGTGAGTATTCACGTGGTTTATATGGTTTTTATGGTTTCCAGTTGTGGTTACAACTATGGTTGGCAATCATCCTGTATTTGACACTACGTTGTTGTGGCTCCCGCTACCAACATGAAGCTTGTGGGTTTGAATCCCACCAAGGTGTCAATGCAAATCTATGGAGAAAGGGTGGTGATTCTGTACTTTTCAACCTTTACATATTAGGGAAACCAATGTCAAAAATATAGACCCACATTATATCCACCAAATGGCTAAGCTATGGTCAATTAGAAACAATGAGCAAAGTGATAGTAAACTTACTTTTTTTTAAAAGCATACCATTCACCTTTTTTGGACTTGGCTCCAATCTTCAGTTTCGAAGGCCAGGCAATCTGTGTTTTGGCAATCTTTAACCTGGATGAAGAATTCAGATATTTCCTCTATGAATAATGCGCCGATTCAAGATGTCCGCAGCATGTAACGGTACGCACAACAGGGGCAAATAACGGAGGACAATAGGTCTAGGATGGAACTGTTACTATACTGAGTACGGTACTTTATCCTGATCATAGACAAGGCCGTCTGGTCTTGAGTATATAGTCCCTCTCAGCATGCAGTCCCGTGTGAGTTTTGGATGTCCTTGCATAACCACTCAAGCCCATGAAGAACACGGGCCAGTCTTATCCTGAATGATATAAGGAGCCAGTCATTGAGCGCTCACATGTCCAAGCCATTCTGAGTTAATTCCCTCAGCACCTAAAAACACAAGGGCCTGGTATGCGTTAAAACAAACAATCACTACGGGACCTTCACGAGGACGAGGAAATTGAAGAACAAGGACAGATTTCTGCGCTTAGGAGGTTTTCTGAGATTTGTGAGCGACCAGTCAGCAGGTCTTCATAAGGCGCTGCAGATGGTTAATGTTTTTCAAGGCTGAACTGTTTGATCCCCAGTTGATGTTCAGGAAGTTAGGCGATGGTGAACGTGTGGAGGAGGTTTGTACTTACTCACAATAAAACACTCTGTCTTCTCGACACCCAGAAATTTCTCGGTTCAGTTTTGTGCACATGCTCCCGGTTATAATGGGTAGGCTCGTCAACGGCCTCTCGCGTAGATTGCGACTGACACGTTTCACGTGTGTGCGGGCCAACAACACCCAGTCCACTTTAAGAAAATATCTGACAGTGGTTTCAAAAGGCTGGTTTGAGCTAGATCGCCATTCTGGTCCATTTCCCCATTTTCATTTTTGGTTTATGACATTTGCTGACATTATCCACTTTTTGGGACTTTATGCCTTTTTTATAGTTTCTCCCCAATGTCAGCGTAGCACAAGGTTATAGGAAGTATAGCGGGGCAGAACCAATGAGACATCAAGCCTCAAATATTGAATTAGCTATAAACGTAGCAGATGTTTCTGAACTACGCTTGCCAGAAGTTGGTGCTCGTTTAATAATGTCCAGAAGGCTGGGTTTCTGTTAAGTTTCAAATGACACCTGTGTTTTGTGTATATAAATGGCATGTCGGCAATTATATATCATGTACAATTGTATTTCATTGAATATGACCAATACTTCTTTCAGGTTATGGATGAAACCAAAACACAGATTGCCTGGCCTTCCAAACTGAAGATTGGAGCCAAGTCCAAAAAAGGTGAATGGTGTTTTGATTCTGTTTGTTTTTAGCACATTTTTCACCTTTAGTTTTGTGATGTCCAATACGATATTAATGCCTTGCATTGTTGCAAAAACTCAGAACTAGGGATGGGACAGTAAAAGACACGTAGTTAACAAGCTTAATGTAACACATTCACCTGCTTTGGAGGGGGGTGTCCCTACCACAAGAGCGTGACATGACAAGGCGACACTATCTGACTACCAATCACATGGAGTCACTAGAGCGTGACATGACAAGGCGACACTATCTGACTACTAACCACATGGAGTCACTAGAGCGTGACATGACAAGGCGACACTATCTGACTACCAGCTGTAGAACATGTCTTGAAGTTGTGCCACACAGTGTTGGCAACCTGGCATTGCCTGTATGCCCAGAATTTAAAGTGACACAGTTTACAGTTTGCTTAGTGAAGTAACTTTAGAGGCTATAACGACTTTTGGAGCTGCATTCATCTACTTTTTACTTTAAAAATGTGTAAAAATGTTTTTTATGAACGTAGACAGCTGTTCTAACTTGTCAGTTTTTTTAAAGTGTACATTTCTGAAAAGAATTGCAAACATTTGTAACTTTTTTACAAGTAAGGTTTAGTCGAGTGCATTTAATGGGTTGATTCAGTGCACTGCTGCCAATAAAAAACGAATACTATTTAAAGCTCATCTGGGGGGGTTGGTTTTGACATGCCCCCTTTTTTTTACTCCAGGGGATGCCAGTGTGTGTGTGTGTGTGTGTGTGAACTGTGTCAATTTGTGTGTCCCACCCAACCTCCCAAGTTCATTCACAAATCTAACTTCCATTGGGAGAACAGTTCAACAGTTTATTTGTGTGATTTGTTTGTGACTTTTGTGCTAAACCAGTGTGTGTGTGTCACAGTTTTTTTTTGCTCTGAGAAGAACATTTAATTCCCTTATGAGCATGTGCTTAACAACTAAAGGGAAAGTACTTGGTAAAATAATCAGTGTTGATGTCTGTATAGAATGCCTGAAAAAAATTCAACTGAAAAAAAAAACTGCATGAATACTGCCGTAAAATTATACATTGCCCACTTGCAAATAGTGACAAAAAATGATTGTATAATAGTTTAAATGTCACAGTGTTGGCTTATTTTGGTCTGCTTCACATTGCGTCTTCATTCTGTGTTTAGCCATTTTGATTGTCCTCATCGTGCACCTATTTCATTTAAACGTGTATACGTGTGTGTGTGTGTGTGTGTGTGTGTGTGTGTGTGTGTGTGTGTGTGTGTGTGTGTGTGTGTGTGTGTGTGTGTGTGTGTGTGTGTGTGTGTGTGTGTGTGTGTGTGTGTGTGTGTGTGTGTGTGTGTGTGTGTGTGTGTGTGTGTGTGTGTGTGTGTGTGTGTGTGTGTGTGTGTGTGTGTGTACACTCAGATGACTGGACATGCAGGTCCATGTCACAATTTAGCAAAATTACACAAAGAACCAACAGGTCGACCTTGAGTGAAATGTGATTAGATTTTAGGATTGGAACCTGCTACCATGCCTTGGGTTTTGACTTTCTAGATTAATTCAGCTCTCCTCCAGACTGTGAACTATCTCCTATTCTATGCAAGCGCCTGTAGCCTACAATTGAAACACGGTTCTTTCCTAAATACTCTGACTCCGTTATGGCACAAACATATATACTTTTACTTATGGTATATAGTCTGAATCTCAAACCATGATTTTTGCTAAATAATCACAGTCCTCACAAAAAATTATTAGTGCTAGTCTAGAAGCTGATCGCAAGACAGATAACAGCATTTGTTGCTGTTGATATGGATTTTTCTTTTGATCGACCTGCCGGGTTAAATTACAATAAAATAATGAAAGGTCTCTAACACACACTGCTTCTCATGCAACACGGCCAACTTGATTACACTTAATAGAATGATGAGTCCTGTCATAGAGATCTAACGTTTACCAAATGACACTGATTGGAGGAACGGCTGCATCGTTTCTGGGTCATGATGTGTTTACTAATACTGTCCATTCCACAATCAATCATACGGGTACACATGACACAGTTCAGAAATGTGTTCAACATTACACATAGCAACACATGTTTACCCAACACTACCAGATGTGTGGGACAACAGAAGGCCCACACTCCCCCTGCTGGTTGGAAGCCACCAGAGGAAGTGAAAGGAAAACCAACGGTGACTAGTCACAGCGGCGTGGTACTTTTCCTGAGGGTCTCTCTCTTTTCTCCCTGTCTCAGATAGCACCATCTCATATATATATATTTTTTATCGCTGTTTCTCCATTCTTCTGCAATCTGGCCTCAAATATAAAGCCGGCAAGCACTGACGATATCCATGCAGTCGTCCACCAATCCCATAAAACGTGGAGCACGGAGGCTCTTCAACACTTCGAGGCAGCCACATTCCAGACCTCAGCCAACTCAGATGTCTCCGCACAAGACCAGTGCCAACGCACGTGCTTTCCTCTCACTTAAAGTTTTGTGACCACATGGAGAGTTTCTGTTGGGTTCGTGTAAAGTCAGTTTTGATGCGATGTGAGGCCTAGTCAGGCCTATTCTCACAGGCCGTTCTGTTTCTTGCAATAATACATTTGCATTTACTACTTCGATAACAGTATAGGCGTTTACTAGAGTTTTCACCTGCATTACCTGCATTACCTGGTAAAAAATAGAAACCAAACACATCTCAATCAGTTCTATATATATAAGCATCGGGAGTACCGATCTGAACTATTTGGGGAGAATGTCTCTGGAAGGAGATCCCAGGAAGGAGATCCCAGGAAGGAGATCCCAGTAAGGAGCTCCCAGGAAGGAGATTAACAGGCTTCCTGTCCTTCCTTACGTTCATCTCGGGGGAGTTCCTAGTAGCTAATGCCAGATGGACAGGACGCACAGTCTACACACTCTCCATAAGCATTAGCAGGACACACAGTCTACACACTCTCCATAAGCATTAGCAGGACACACAGTCTACACACTCTCCATAAGCATTAGCAGGACACACAGTCTACACACTCTCCATAAGCATTAGCAGGACACACAGTCTACACACTCTCCATAAGCATTAGCAGGACACACAGTCTACACACTCTCCATAAGCATTAGCAGTTATGTTGTACGCCGCTGTATAAGACATGAGAGGGCTACAAAAAGTGATGTTGACTCATTTGGCTTATGTCGTATTATTGTTTAGATTTGTTTAAAATCTGATGTCATGAACAGAATAGTTATAAGGTAGTGGACATGTGTAGCCTTTTAGTTTCTCTTCAGTTTAGCCTGACTCATAGAGGACACACACTTGCTTTTTGACAGGCGTAGGAGGATATCATTCATTTAACTAGACATGCAGAGAGACTGTGTTACGCCTTTGGCATTCATTCACTAGATGAGGTTTGTGGGATTTTAAGTGAAACACATGAGTAAATTTATCCCTCAGCTATTTTAATGGGTATCTGTTCTTTGGTTAAGTACTGTCTAGTAGCCTGAAAGTGATCAGGCGTTTAATCAGACATTGCAGTATAACACGTCTATAATAAAGACAGTACATCCAAACAGGAACTATATCCCCAAATGCTATCAAATTTCACTGCTGTATAGTTTTGGGAAAATACTTCAGAGTTTCTCTGCCATTTTCTCGTTGTTTTCTCTGTTCTCTCAACCTTTATATTTCATCTCTTTCTCACTCTAGATCCACACATCAAGGTTTGTGGAAAAAGAGACAACGTGAAGGAGGCCAAAGAACGAATCATGTCAGTCCTCGACACAAAGGTGCGTATGAATGAAGAGACAGTGTTTGTTTTGCTCCGTTGTCGTGGTAACACTGACATCCCTATGTGATGTGAAACAATGAGGAAATAGTTTGATGGAAGTAACTGCACTAAGAGAAATGCCTCGTAAATCATGTTAAAATGTAATGGTGCCAGGCATTTTGGGAAACCCACCCTGTTTTCCAGTCGAATTTCTTTCTTCTCTCACACACACCTTCGGCTTCTTCTCTTCATCACCAACAGGGTTCAGATGACAGGCTACACTCTTCAGAGTGTCTTTGTGTGTAATAGCTTGGCCTTATCCAAGTCTTGGCTCCAGCAACACACATTCCCATCCCAAAATAAGATTATCATAGTACGGTAACCTCTGTCAGTGGGTTTTATCCTCATGTCTAATTGGAGGTTATATTTGCTCCCAAAATTTATATTCAAGCTATATTATATACTAGAATATCCTTTTCGACATAGACATCATTCATACCCTTTTCTGGAATATTCATAAACGCTTCAATGAAATGTTTTATCGTGTGTGTCTGATTGGAGGCACAGCTTTGATTGCAATGTCTAGCTTTGATTGTCCTAATCAGGCCCGATATTCCAAATTCTCTGTTTGTGTCCATACTTACAATTCCCAAGATTCTTCTTTATCTGAGTAAAGTAGATGTTATCATCATAGCTAAGGTGTTTAGCCACTGCATTGTGTTGACAAAAATCTCAGACTGTGGGGAAAAATCTTAAACTCTTACAACTTTTACTTGGGAAGTTTTTATGGTAAAACAGGGCAGTAGATATAATTAGACTTGAGGACATTGATAAACAGACCAAAATTGGGTTACCTAAGGGGATACAAAACACTTAGACTTCTGAAAAGGTTCCCGGATATGTTCCTCTAAACAGACAGTCTTCCTCCCACAGAGCAACAGGGTAACCCTTAAGATGGACGTGTCCCACACAGAGCACTCTTATGTCATCGGCAAGGGCGGTAACAACATCAAGAAGGTGATGGAGGACACGGGCTGTCACATCCACTTCCCCGACTCCAACCGCAATAACCAGGCAGAGAAGAGCAACCAGGTAGGAAGAGAATCACGCACAAGCAGTTAAAAACAGGCACGTGAGTCAGACACTCAATACAAGTCAGTTGACAGGCCGTGGTCTGGTTGTCACACGCAGTAATGTGCACAGTTCCACGTCAAAAACCCAGTTGTTGAACATACGTCTACTCCAAATTGTTAACGCATATATTTACATGCCAGTTAGGGAAGGACGAACATCTGGCAGCCTCGCACCCTCTTCTGTCGGTCTTAGATTCAATTCCTCTTTAAAATAATCATTTGAAACTCGCCGTCTCAACTTACTTTTGACATTTACTATGGTTTATATACAACGCACGCTTTCGAACTGTGGTTTTGCAGTAGCAGTTTTTCTTTCATGTCAGTCACTGACAGTCAATTAGTTCACTTCAGCTGATCGTTTTGGATTAGTTGGCCAGTCTAGCAGACAGACGTGTACTCACCATGTTAGAATTACTTGTAATCACACACACACACACACACACACACACACACACGCACATCACTTAGTTCTGTGCAAGCTATCCATCCTCTCAAACACCCTTTGCGAAGGTAGTGCGAATCAGAACCAGGTGCAAGGTGGACCAGAACCTGGTCCAAATATTGGAGATTAGTTTGTGTATTTGAGATTCAGAAGTTCTGTTAAAAGCGGTCTGGCATTAGGGTTCTCTGGGCCAAAGCTGTATTAGCTTCATTAAGGTGAATTACAACGATGATATGTTTGGAAAGAAACAGAGCATAATATTACCAATTGCCAACCGATATCCGCTGTCAGGATATAAAGACATACTTATATGCTCCTGGGGAAGGACATTTCTGATATCATAGGTTGGTGTAAAGAATTAAAAAGTAAAACACTCTTCCTAATTTTATTGTTTTTCCCAATTGGGCTTTGATGACAAATCTAACGTAAACTACGGAAATGAGAATGACTGGACCCAATGGAAATAAAAGCGTATTTTGACACTCAGTGCACAATTTTTCATCAGAACTTTACACTCCAGTTTTGATGTGACTTTAATGATGCTTAGGACAAAGGTTTGATTATATCATCAATTCTGTCTTTCGCCTTCTTAACAGGTATCTATTGCAGGCCAGCCAGGTGGGGTGGAGGCGGCCAGAGCCAAGATCCGAGTAAGTTGTCATCTCAATTACGTCTGGGAATTACCACGGACCTCGCAATACGTCAATATCATAATTATTGGCAATACAATGAACATGTAGATACACCCGATTGTGTCTGTCTTATGTTCTCTGAACAGGCTGCTATTGTAAGCCTCTGTCACAATAGTAATTGAGTTGTCCTATAATGCCGTGTTATTGCTCAGGAGACTCTATCCGGTAATGTTCTGTCCGGAGCAGACGGGTTGAACCCAGCACCCGGTGTGTTTGGCCTGCCCGGAGTGTGTATGCTCGCCCCAGCTCACGACCTAGCTCCAGCTCAGAGGGTGGAGGGCCGTTCTGTCTGTGTGATTCTCTCCTTTCCAGACCATTTCACGGCCATCTCTTCTTTGCACGCACGTGCTTCCTCTCGGTGTGGACCAAGATAAATAAGCGCGGCGAAAGAAAGGAGAGAATGAGGGAAAGAGGGGGAATGAATGCGCCAGAGCGCACATGAGTGTGTGTTTTTACAGGAAACAGGCCGCCGCCTCGTTCATGCACTTGTTAAATGGAATGGAATTGTAAAGTAGCATAGGGGGATTGTTGAAGGAAAGGGTTCATAGAATAAGCTCATTAGACAGATTGGCCTGTTCTACCGTCCAAAAAACCAGCCAGTGCATGTGTTGAATAAAATACTGTTTAAATATTACCTGGTCAGCGGGCTGTTTATGCTGCACTGTACTTGACGAACCCTTGAGTCTGTGAGCTAGCAGACAATAAGTCACCATATATGTATGACCTTGGTGGGAAACTCTACAACAGAACAGACAGTTTTGCCAGGTTTACTTTCTATATTTTTAATCAATGACAAAAAGCAAATGTCTGTGTCCACAATGAACTGCAGTTATTCCACCACCTAAAAAGGTTGAGTTGTGCATACAAGACAAGTTAGCATGTTGAGTATGTGAAACTCCTAGGACAAGTTAATCATGGTCAAGTCATATTGACAAAAGTGTGTCCCAAAAATCTTTCTGCTAAGATAACATACAACTCAGTTCCCCATACACTTCCCATGTCTAAAACAAAACTCTAAGGCAGCATCAGCTTACAAAACAATTAAAGTTTTCTTTCTCCCATTACTCAAGGAAGGAATCTGTGTAAAGTCTGTGATACGGCCAAAAGGACAGTAACGATGACAGCAGGATGGAATATCTACGAAATATCTCCCATAGCTTCTAGCAGATGAGGTTGTAGATACAGATAACCTTGGTTTGTTTCTTCAGTATCTGCCTCTACTGTTCTGGTTAACACTACATAACCCTGGGCGGCCTCCACCTGTGACCGCAAACATTGATTGAGATGATGTTATCAGTGTTTCCCGGTGTGTGAAATCTCCCGTTAAACTGGACCTTTGCTCTAGAGCTGTTTTGGGGCATGCTACATGTGAGATGTACCGTGGATCTAGAACTCTTCGTGGTGTATGTTGAGCGCTTTGGTTTGTGGCTTTTTCCCAGGTTTGTGTGTAATACTCACCTTTTAGACACTGTTTGTCTTTCTGTGTGTGTGCTTCCAGACCTCAGGTACCTATTCACATTTTTGTCATTTAGCAGATGCTAATTCATACAGAGTCACATGCACACCTGCAGATTAAATACATATATGAATTATAAAGTCGCCAGGTATACTCGTGTTATTAATAATCTTATGTCAGCTCTGTCTAAACCAATTATAGTTCAACACCCCCCGTCGAGTCATACGGTTTGTCCTCTCTGTTTCCCTACATCCTGATCTACAATTCTCTGCCTTCAGCGTGGACCCCTTGAAACGTGATATAAATGTAAGCCCAAAAACATATGGGATTAATCACGGGCACATTTCTTTGGTCGGAGTAATTCATGCTGTTTGCCTTTCTGAGGCAGCCATGCTATGGCACAATGCCCAAGATAGAATGTTTGGATAAGTGTGTGCGTGCGTGCGTGTGTTTGCGCGCGTGGCGTGCGCGTGCACATTTACATGAATAACCTCACGTATGTATGAACTTTTCAGCACAGTTTCATGGCCTTGTCTCTGGCAGTTTGAATGACTGCTGATATTTGAGTGACGGACTCCAGTTTTTTGGTCAGGTCTCTGTTATGGCGTGACTGGATGTTTAATTTAGCGACTTTACAGTCTGAGTATCAACAGAACGTCTAGGAGCAGACACGATTCTGTACGTGTGTTTAATCAGCTCCCGGTGGAGTTCGTTTTATGGTGCCATGGCATGTGCGTGATGGAGGGAGGGCTGTGTTAGAGCATTACTGTGTACTGGCACAGTAGAAATGGTGGACAGCAGTGGTTTTATTGAGGTAAAATATTTGAATGTCTTGCCGCACCCAGCTCAAGTGGAACACGATATGTCTCTATGGACGTGCGCATGTCTGTGTTTAAGACATCTTTCTCATGGACTGGTTTCACTTATGTTCCTTTTTCACTTTTCAAATGCAGACTTTTCACATGCGTATTCATTCGGTTCGGAAGATGTTTGTAATGACACGTTCCATCAACCTTTCCAAACATAGATTGTTGTCAATAGACAACGGAATTGTCTGCTTCAGTTTGTGAGACTATCACAGTATGAATGATTATATTTACTCACATTGTTTGTCACGTCGTTATACGTCCAACAAACATTGTAAGTTGTCATCATATCTTTTGTGAATTTGATTTATTATAAACCCTGCGATATTGTTAGGTCTACAAAACACCTTTCGTCAATTGTTAAGCTTGGTTATGATTATTTCTGCTTACTCCTGGTAAATGATTGTGTTTTTGTTATGTTAACAATTGTAGTCTACATAAAATGACCTAACTAACAACAATGTAAGGCATTTTCACGTTTTTTGGATAGAGACTGTCGGGGCTGGATGAACTCAAAATGCTGCAACATTATGGGAACTGGGATTGGATCACAGTGGATCACATTAGGCCACAAAAATAACAGTGCTCTGCTATTTGACGTTGAGAGCTGTTTCTGTGCTCTCTGCTCTAAAAACAATTTAGATGACTATTTTGCATGAGGCTAAATGTGTTGAACAGGTACTATGTACTATGGCAAATGGTCAATTTGGTCAATATCATCGTTGTGTGCTCACTGCATCAAACTGTGCAATTGTGATATTGCGATTGTCACAATCAATGATCAAAGGCTGCAAAGCGATATAGTTACTACAGAGGATATAGAGGATAGTTACTACAGAGGATATAGAGGATAGTTACTACAGAGGATATAGAGGATAGTTACTACAGAGGATATAGAGGATAGTTACTACAGAGGATATAGAGGATAGTTACTACAGAGGATATAGAGGATAGTTACTACAGAGGATATAGAGGATAGTTACTACAGAGGATATAGAGGATAGTTACTACAGAGGATATAGAGGATAGTTACTACAGAGGATATAGAGGATAGTTACTACAGAGGATATAGAGGATAGTTACTACAGAGGATATAGAGGATAGTTACTACAGAGGATATAGAGGATAGTTACTACAGAGGATATAGAGGATAGTTATTACAGAGGATATAGAGGATAGTTACTACAGAGGATATAGAGGATAGTTACTACAGAGGATATAGAGGATAGTTACTACAGAGGATATAGAGGATAGTTACTACAGAGGATATAGAGGATAGTTATTACAGAGGATATAGAGGATAGTTACTACAGAGGATATAGAGGATAGTTACTACAGAGGATATAGAGGATAGTTACTACAGAGGATATAGAGGATAGTTATTACAGAGGATATAGAGGATAGTTACTACAGAGGATATAGAGGATAGTTACTACAGAGGATATAGAGGATAGTTACTACAGAGGATATAGAGGATAGTTACTACAGAGGATATAGAGGATAGTTACTACAGAGGATATAGAGGATAGTTACTACAGAGGATATAGAGGATAGTTATTACAGAGGATATAGAGGATAGTTACTACAGAGGATATAGAGGATAGTTACTACAGAGGATATAGAGGATAGTTACTACAGAGGATATAGAGGATAGTTACTACAGAGGATATAGAGGATAGTTACTACAGAGGATATAGAGGATAGTTACTACAGAGGATATAGAGGATAGTTACTACAGAGGATATAGAGGATAGTTACTACAGAGGATATAGAGGATAGTTACTACAGAGGATATAGAGGATAGTTACTACAGAGGATATAGAGGATAGTTACTACAGAGGATATAGAGGATAGTTACTACAGAGGATATAGAGGATAGTTACTACAGAGGATATAGAGGATACTTACTACAGAGGATATAGAGGATAGTTACTACAGAGGATATAGAGGATAGTTACTACAGAGGATATAGAGGATAGTTACTACAGAGGATATAGAGGATAGTTACTACAGAGGATATAGAGGATAGTTACTACAGAGGATATAGAGGATAGTTACTACAGAGGATATAGAGGATAGTTACTACAGCAGACGGGGTTATAATTATGTAACTCTGTCTCTACCTATCAATAATTTTCCCACAAACATTTTCTCTGTCTCTTTCTCTTTGACCCTCTTAGGAACTGCTCCCACTGGTTCTGTCATTTGAACTGCCAGCCATTGTGCAGCCTGACCCGGGTTCCCCCACAGTTCAGCACATCTCCCACACCTACAACCTCACCGTGTCCTTCAAACCCCCCACACGTCTCTATGGGACCACAGGAGTGGTCCGAGGCTCTCAGAACAACTGTAGCGCCGTCAAGGTGAGGCCTCGCTTCTGACATCTCCTCATGGACTTACCACAGTGCTTGCAGAACCGCTGAGGTTGGGTACTAGTGCTTACGAAAGTCGACTGCTGTGACCTGAGTATAGCTGGGTCAGCTCCCTAGTGGGAATACAGTAATGTTGCCTTTAGAACCAAGCCCACTTCTCTAACCCCTGAGTATGTAAATATTCAGTAAATGTCTAATAGAAGGTGTCTGGAGCTGACCAAGCTGACCAATGTCTAATAGAAGTTGTCTCTCCCTCTTCAGTTTCTCCTCCTTGGGCCCTAGAGCTATGGCCAGTGTGTTGGGCTTTGACCTCCTGACCCCCGACCCCCTCCCCAAAACCGAGCCACTACTGCCCCACCCTCACTCTGGCCCTCAGTACAATCCAGCTTAGATCCTGTTGACTTTGACGGGTGGAGGGTAGGTTTTCATTTGGGTGGCTGGCCAGAGGGAGGGTAGGTTTTCATTTGGGTGGCTGGCCAGAGGGAGCCTGGGGTTTTTGGGGAGTATGTATGCTATGTGATGGGAGACCTCGCTCTGTTAAAGTGGTCTGCCAAAACCACTGTGGGTTGCTTTGTGCTAGACTCAGTGGCTAAAGGATGCAGTTCCATTAGGAGGTCCTTCAGTTCTTCTGCAGTGATTGTTTGCAGAGACCTGAGTAGGCAGGTAATCAGACCATTCTCTTGGCTGCCAGATGTACTTGAAAAAAGTGGGTACTTCGTTGTAAACTATGGATGAAATGAAATTGTTCACAAACTCACGTACCTTTTCCTTCTTTCTCTGACAGATTATTTCCTTCTCAGAGAGAATTGAATACACAAAATTGTATGACTCTTTTTTTCTGGTTGCAGAGGGTATTTATTGAGTGCTGTGGACATAAGCTCATGTTTGCTAGCTTCTTGGAGCTTAGTGCCTTGACAATAGTGCACACACGCAATGTACTGCTAGATGCTGCCGTTTCTCACTGTATTAACTCACGTTTGTATTTTCTCCTCAACCCAGAGAGGCACGGCCATGCTTTTGGAGCACTTGGCGGGCGGCCTGGCCAGTGCCATCTCGGTCAGTACCCACCTGGACATTGCCCCCCAACACCACCTGTTCATGATGGGCCGTAACGGTAGTAACGTCAAGCACATCACCCAGAGGACAGGAGCCCAGATCCACTTCCCCGACCCCAACAGCCCCCAGAAGAAATCTATCGTCTACATCCAAGGCACCATCGAGTCTGTCTGCCTGGCGCGCCAGTATCTCATGGTGTGTGTCTCCATGTGTGGTTTGATTGATTCAAATAATTGCCTCGTTTCTGTCCATACGTTTATTTTATTTTACCTCAGACTTGTTATCAATTATGTGTCATTCAATGATCTTAGGATAAAATCTTTGCCGAGAAGGAATCCAATCGGACCTTTTTCAGTATTCTTCCTGTTCAGCTTAGCTGCCTTTGAAGCTAACATGTCGTACTGATGTAACTGACTAAGGAAACCAAATATGGACATCACCAAAAAGGGTTTGGATTTTGCAGATTTTCGGGGTGAGGCGCTGACATTTTCTATTCAACTGAGGTTATAGCTTTAAGTTCCTCTCTGTCTACAGTGGTGAGGAATTAACATGATCTACGCTGTAGTCCATATGAATTCCTTAGTGACGTGGACACTGAGGAACTAAAAGCTTTTGATCCATTTCAATACAGTCCTGTTGATATGGATAGAGGCATGCAAACCTCTCCGTTTCCTGTAGTCCACAGTCAGCTACTTTGTCTTGCTGACATTGACAGATAATTTGTTGTCTTGGCAGCACACCGCTTGGTCTAGCAGACTGTCTCATCAACATTGGTGATCAGAGCGTGCCCTTGTTGTCAACGAACACCAGTAGAGGTTCCAATGATATCCAGTCCCTTGGTTGTGGGCTTCAAGATGTGATTGGACAGGAGTATGGGCGTAGAATGCTTAGCTGTTATCACAAACAACTTACTCAACTAAGTGTTGCTTATGTCGAGGTATGCGAAGAAAGAGTAGAGCGCCGAAGTAGTTGTATCATCTGTTTAATTGTAAGTGTGAATTGAATTGGGTCCCTACAGGAACCAGGATGATAGAATTGGTGTTGATGCTGATTACCCAAACCTGGTGTGCCAAATCATAACAACTACACCGGAAATAAAGTGTGCGCCCCACTAAAAACCCCGGAGTGGGAAGCAAATGTCCACCTCTCATGACACAGATGAGTCCTATGGGAAGAGAGCAATATAAACAGGTTCCATTTGACTTTTTGGACACTGGGACAATGGCCTTTTTCTTGAATTTATTTTGTTTCCAGCTGCCAAGATGAAAACCAAGATGAAAGTAAGAAAGATGTGTGGCAGGGTAGCCTCTCTTCACATATGACATGATCGCGACATGGTGTCCCGTCCTATGTACTAACATTTGTTCTGAATTCTATACTCATATTTGTCGTGTTTCATGGCGCGTTAGAGGTCTTAGCTGAAGTCACCGTTTGCATCCCTGTTTCCTTCTTGAACATTGCGGCCCTGGAGACATAAATGTAAACGTTTTGGGTATCCTACTTACTGTAACTGTAAGGATACCATATGCAGCTCCCATTATTAGCATCATTTGTTGGAAGTGTCTGTCTTGACTAAAGACTCTTGAACAACACTGAAGTAAATTTGTAAACCTTTTTGTCCGTAGGTGGGACACACAAGTAGCGGCTCTTTTGTCGACCTTGGGAAAACGTAGTCAGTTGACAAAAGGAGTTGAGCCACCCCCCACAGCGAACAGGGTTTAGACCTTCTCTCAGACTGTAAATTATAGCTCGATTCCGGGTCTGTCACCACTAGCTTGGCCCAAACAGATTTAATTACACACAATGGGAAAGCCTGCTGTATTATCACCAAGCGGAAAATAATAACGTAGAATGTGGTCATGCGAAATAGACTGTTTTGGTCAATTGTTTTGGAATTTCACAAGTTTTCAGATTTTTTTTTTTTTGCATACTGGGTGAAGAGGAACAACAGTGTCATGATCAACCAATTCAGTTTGCCAAGCTGCTCAGGAAAGAAACTGTTCTTCAAAGTTGTTATATGTCTACTGGTTGACATTGTCTATTAGATCAGATGTATGTTTGCAAGGTTAAACGTCTCGCATTGAGGAAGTTTTCAGTAAGATTATCATGTTTTTACTTGTTACTAATTCTGTTAATGTTATGTCATGTTTGGTCGGTCACAAAATGTCTATCAGTGATGTGTTCCAGGATGTAATGACGTCTATGTGTGTTCCACAGGGCTGTCTGCCCCTGGTGCTGATGTTTGACATCAAAGAGGACACGGAGGTGGAGCCACCGTGCATCACAGCTCTGATGGAGCAGCTGGATGTTTTTATTAGCATCAAGCCCAAACCAAAGCAGCCCAGCAAGGTATGACACAATAACAAGAACATCTGGAAATGAATTATTTACTACTGGAAATGAATTATTTAGTACTATTTACTACTACTTATTTAGTACTATTTACTACTACTTATTTAGTACTATTTACTACTACTTATTTAGTACTATTTACTACTACTTATTTAGTACTATTTACCTTGACGACATCCGCAATAATGCATTCATTATACATTTTGGTTTCTTGAATATTAGCATTAATGTTTCCATGTCTTATTAAACGCTACTGACAATACTACTGCATATTTATAGTTGGTGTTCTTTTTGGTTAGTGAGGCATGTTTATAAATGCTTTAAAGAAGGAGATAAATTCATAACTTTTGCTGGATACAATTCATACCTGCACAGCTATTTTTAGCTTTAATGCCTTTTAGTGAAAATAGATTTTATTTAGACTGGATATGAGTAAACTATAAATCATTCATGGATGTTTTATAGAGCGGTTTCAACCATAATTTATGTGATGTAGATGGGGTTTGATATTCACTTGGACCAAAAGTGCTAGGAGCTACACCATTTTATGTGAAATATGTACCCTACAGATTCAGCTCTGTATGCTCTGCAGTAAGTGGCGAAATGGGACATGTGTAGGACAGGCTACGTCCACAATCGTTATATGAAACATCTCCTCATCTCATCTTCAACCGCTTATCCGGGGTCGGGTCGCGGGGGTAGCAGCTCTAGCAGGGGACCCCAAACTTCCCTTTCCCGGGCAACATTAGCCAGCTCTGACTGGGGAATCCCGAGGCGTTCCCAGGCCAGTGTGGAGATATAATCTCTCCACCTAGTCCTGGGTCTTCCCCGAGGTCTCCTCCCAGCTGGACGTGCCTGGAACACCTCTCTAGGGAGGCGCCCAGGTGGCATTCGTACAAGATGCCCGAACCACCTCAACTGGCTCCTTTCTATGCAAAGGAGCAGCGGCTCTACTCCGAGTTCCTCTCGGATGACTGAGCTTCTCACCCTATCCCTAAGGGAGAGGCCAGCCACCTTTCTGAGAAAACCCATTTCGGCCGCTTGTACCCGCGATCTCGTTCTTTCGGTCATGACCCAGCTTTCATGACCATAGGTGAGGGTAGGAACAAAGATTGACCGGTAGATCGAGAGCTTTGCCTTTCGGCTCAGCTCTCTTTTCGTCACAACGGTGCGGTGAAGCGAATGCAACACCGCCCCCGCTGCTCCGATCCTCCGACCAATCTCCCGCTCCATTGTTCCCTCACTCGCGAACAAGACCCCGAGGTACTTGAACTTCTTCACTTGGAGTAAGGACTCATTCCCTACCCGGAGTAGGCACTCCACCGGTTTCCTGCTGAGAGTCATGGCCTCAGATTTAGAGGTGCTAACCCTCATCCCAGCCGCTTCACACTCGGCTGCGAACCGATCCAGTGAGTGCTGAAGGTCACCGACCGATGAGGCCATCAGGACCACATCATCCGCAAAAAGCAGTGATGTGACCATCAGCCCACCGAACGGGAACCCCTCCCCCCCATGACTACGCCTTGATATCCTGTCCATGAATATTACAAACAGGATTGGTGACAAAGCGCAGCCCTGGCGGAGGCCAACCCCCACCTGGAACGAATCCGACTTACTGCCGAGGACACGGACACAGCTCATGCTTTGAGCGTACAGAGATTGGATGGCCCTGAGAAGAGACCCCCTCACCCCATACTCCCGCAGCACCTCCCACAAAAGATCCCGGGGTACCAGGTCATACGCCTTCTCCAGATCCACAAAACACATGTAGACTGGATGGGCATACTCCCAGGCCCCCTCCAGGATCCTTGCGAGAGTAAAGAGCTGGTCCGTGGTTCCCGGCCAGGACGAAAACCGCATTGTTCCTCTTCAATCTGAGGTTCGACTATTGGCCGAACCCTCCTTTCCAGCACTTTGGAGTACACTTTACCAGGGAGGCTGAGGAGTGTGATACCTCTGTAATTGGCACACACTCTCTGGTCCCCCTTTTAAAGAGGGGAACCACCACCCCGGTCTGCCGCTCCTCTGGCACTGTCCCAGACTTCCATGCAATGTTGAAGAGGCGTGTCAACCAAGACAGCCCTTCCCCACCCAAAGCTTTTAGCATTTCTGGACGAATCTCATCAGTCCCTGGGGCTTTGCCACTGTGGAGTTGTTTGACTACCTCAGCGACTTCCCCCAGGGAAACTGACGATGACCCTCCATCAGCCTCCAGCTCTGCCTCTGTACTAGAGGGCGTGTAGGTCGGATTCAGGAGCTCCTCAAAATGCTCTTTCCAGCGCCCGATCACATCATCAGTTGAGGTCAACAGTGTCCCATCCTTACTGTACACAGCTTGGATGGTTCCCGTTTTCCCCTTCTGAGGTGCCGAACGGTTTTCCAGAAGCATTTTGGTGCCGACCGAAAGTCCTTCTCCATAGCTTCTCCAAACTTCTCCCACACCCGCTGCTTTGCCTCTGACACGGCAGCGGCTGCAGCCCTTCGGGCCTGTCGGTACCCTGCAACTGCCTCCGGAGTCCCCAGGGCTAGCATATCCCTGAAGGCCTCCTTCTTCAGTCGGACAGCTTCCCTGACCACCGTGGTCCACCACGGTGTTCTAGGGTTACCACCCCTTGAGGCACCTAGGACCTTGAGACCACAGCTCACCGCCGCAGCTTCAGCAATAGAAGCTTTGAACATTGCCCACTCAGGTTCAATGCCCCCAACCTCCACAGGGATGCCTGAAAAGCTCCGCCGGAGGTGTGAGTTAAAGATCTTTCGGACAGGGGCCTCCTCCAGACGTTCCCAGTTCACCCGCACTACCCGTTTGGGCTTACCTGGTCTGTCCAAAGTCTTTCCCCACCCTCTGATCCAACTCACTACCAGATGGTGATCAGTTGACAGCTCTGCCCCTCTCTTCACCCGAGTGTCCAAAACATGCGGCCTTAGATCAGCCGATACGATCACAAAATCGATCATTGACCTTCGGCCTAGGGTGCTCTGGTACCATGTACACTTATGCGCCTCCTTATGTTCGAACATGGTGTTTGTTATAGACAATCCATGACTAGCACAGAAGTCCAATAACAAACGACCGCTCGGGTTTAGATCAGGGAGGCCGTTCCTCCCAATCACGCCTCTCCAGGTGTCTCCATCGTTGCCCACATGTGCGTTGAAGTCTCCCAGCAGAATGATGGAGTCCCCTACTGGAGCCCTATATAGGACTCCCTTCAGGGTCTCCAAGAAGGCTGAATACTCCGAACTGCTGTTTGGTGCATAAGCACAAACAACAGTCAGAGTTTTCCCCCCCACCACCCTTAGGCGTAGGGAGGCAAACCTCTCATCCACCGGGGTAAACTCCAACACCGCCGTGCTCAGACGTGGGCTCGTGAGTATCCCCACACCAGCCCGCCGCCTCTCACCCTGGGCAACTCCAGAGAAGAACAGAGTCCAACCCCTATCCAGGAGTAAGGTTCCAGAGCCACGGTTGTGCGTAGAGGTAAGTCCCACCAGATCCAACTGGTATCGCTCCACCTCACGCACAAGTTCTGGCTCCTTCCCCCCCAGTGAGGTGACGTTCCACGTCCCCAAAGCAAGCTTCTGCCGCCCGGGTCTGATCCGTCGAGACCCCCCACCTTCACTGCCACCCATATGACAGCGCACCCGACCCCTGCGGTTGTTCCTGTGAGTGGTGGGCCCACAGGATGGAGAGGAGAGAGATGCCACGTATCTCGTTCGGGCTGTGCCCGGCCGGGCTCCGTGGCAAACCCGGCCACCAGACGCTCGCTTTCGAGCCCGCCGTCTGGGCCTGGCTCCAGACGAGGGCCCTGGGCTTCCTCCAGGCAGGGTCTCGCTCCTTTTCCCTCTATCTTTCATGGGGTCTTGGTGAACCATTCTTAGTCTGGCCCCTCGCCTGAGACCACTTTGCCTTGGGAAACCCTACCAGGAGCATGAAGCTCCAGACAACCCAGCCCTCAGGTTCATAGGGGCACACAAACCTCTCCACCACGTTAAGGTGATGATTCCCGGGGTTATATGAAACACTAGTATGGAAATGGCACCATTTTGAATACAGCCATAATGATGATATTATCCTGTCTAGCAGAAATTTATGAGAAAATAAATGATTTGAATCCATGTCCATTTTTTGTAACAGTAATGTTGAAACTGTGTGAAAAGCTGAATATCTTCAAGCACCCTTCCACACAAACCGTTAAATGAAACTGTATCAAGAGTGTTTTGACAGTTCTACTAATTCCCGTCAGTTACATTCTTATTCCATCAAACAAAACTAATTATGCTACCAAAATTGAGAAACCTGTTTTGTAACCTACTTTCCCTCACATATGTTGCTGATTTACATATTTTACTGTCAACAACATGCCATCTTATTTTATTTCTTTTTCCTCTCACTCTATTATCTCTCCCCTCTCCCAGTCTGTGATAGTGAAAAGTGTAGAGCGCAATGCATTGAATATGTACGAGGCCCGGAGGTTTCTACTGGGTCTGGAGACCAATGGTGTTTCATCTTCAGCCCTGTCCCCCTCCACCAACGGACCTTCCCCCACCCTCATCTGTCCTGTCGGCCTGGACATTTTGGCCTCAGCTGGTCTGGGACTAAGCAGCCTGGGTAATGGGGTTTTCTTTGCAAACCACATCCTACACATTTCGTGAGATCGCGCAAAGGAAATCTCTGCCGTTTAATTATATTATAGCTATGCTATGCTCTTTCCTACACTCATTTGAAGAGAAGTGATTGAAAAAGTCTCATATGTAATCAAGCTGTTTTGTTGTGAAACGATAAAATGAAATATACAATTGATATTCAGAAACAAATCTTAAACATTGGGGTGTAATGGGTTCACCAGACCCACAGCATTCTGGTTCCTAGTCAAGGTTTGGGTTTCGGTAAAGCAGTAAAATGATAATGATAGATACTAAACTGCCCGAGAATAATATCATGGTCCAGATAATGTCGGGGTCTATGAAATTAGTTTTATTTTTAATCATGTAAATTAACATTATTGTGAAGGACGTTTATGTCTAGAATGAGACTACATTGACATTGAGAAGGATTGTCAAGGACTGTTCAAGCTGTGCCTTCCTGGGGCATATATTATGAACCCAAAAGGCTCATGGGTAAGACATAGGCCTCCACACCACAGCGTGCACTTAATTACTACATCCTTCTCCATCAGATTACAGCTCAGCCTGCCAGAGAAATCCTAGCATTATTTCTGGGGTAAAATGAGTCATTATGAAAATCCAGCTCGGCTTTGATACTGCGTTGGGTTCTATTTTTCATAGCTCCAGTTTCTCAAACCTCAACCCCTGAAATGTCTTTTATTTGACAATGTTTTTATCTCTTCTAGGTCTACTTGGTACATCAGTGACTCATTCCCTCAGCAGCTCTCCGGCTCCAAACTCAATGCTCAACTGTCTGAACTCGTCCATGAGCCCTCTTCAGAATCACAGCCCCGGCACGCCATCTCCCTCCCCCTCCTTGTGGTCCAGCTCTCTCACCAGCACCCAAGGTGAGCGTTGCCAACAGGAACCTGTTTCTCAGGGGCCACTGAATTGGATATACAGGAAAATATCCGCTTTCTGGCTCAGGTTGTCTTTTAAGACCTTATTTCGTGTTCCGTTCATCTTTCCCTCCATTCTTCGTAGTCTCCCAGTTCTTGCCGCTGTGAAACATTCCCATTGCATGATGCTTCCACCAATATTATTCACTTTCGGTTGGTATTAGCCTGGTGATGACATTCAGGCATAATTGTTTGAATATGTTCCTCATGCTCTAAGAGTTCTTCAGGCGGTATGTCATAGGCCTTTTACTCATTTTTTACTTTCAATAAATTAGTTTCTGAAAACTATGAAATGCATCCACCTCTCAAAAAAAGCTTTAAAAAGTTAGCAAAATTACCTCTATTCACAATGGAAAGGAAACATCATTTTGATTTCTTTGTAATTGGAAGGTGAAAATGTCCTTGACAGCATGTTTTTAAAGTTCTCTCCATATGGCCACAAACTTTTACCTCTTTATATTAGCGGACTGTTGACAGCCCATGGTTGTTTCCATGGCATGTTTCCAACTGCATGACTCCTTTCTCATCATTGTACAGTCAACAGGGGTAGTGGCACATAAATAGCTGTGTGAACATAACACTTCAAACCAATTCCACAGGGTACTCTTCAACATTCTCTCCTATGAAGCTTTTGTTAATATTTTGCTAACTTATGTACTTCTCCGGCGACACACAACTGGGCCGAGCCTTAATCTTCATGAGCAGTGGTAGTTGACGGCATCTCTGGCCAATAATGCTCTGCAGATAGCAGTAGAATTCGACTAAGGTAGAGACTGGTTTGTGGTGGTGGCAGGACCTTAGTAATCAGTGATCAGATAGTGAACAACCGCTCACAATAAGTAGTAGATTTGACCGTAATTGATATCTGATGATTTTTCTCCCTCGTATCCAGACTACTCATCTCATATTTCTCCCTCGTATCCAGGCTACTCATCTCATATTTCTCCCTCGTATCCAGGCTACTCATCTCATATTTCTCCCTTGTATCCAGACTACTCATCTCATATTTCTCCCTCGTATCCAGGCTACTCATCTCATATTTCTCCCTCGTATCCAGGCTACTCATCTCATATTTCTCCCTCGTATCCAGACTACTCATCTCATATTTCTCCCTTGTATCCAGGCAACTCATCTCATATTTCTCCCTTGTATCCAGGCAACTCATCTCATATTTCTCCCTCGTATCCAGGCTACTCATCTCATATTTCTCCCTCGTATCCAGGCTACTCATCTCATATTTCTCCCTTGTATCCAGGCTACTCATCTCATATTTCTCCCTCGTATCCAGGCTACTCATCTCATATTTCTCCCTCGTATCCAGGCAACTCATCTCATATTTCTCCCTCGTATCCAGGCTACTCATCTCATATTTCTCCCTCGTATCCAGGCTACTCATCTCATCTTTCTCCCTCGTATCCAGGCTACTCTTCTCATATTTCTCCCTCGTATCCAGGCTACTCATCTCATATTTCTCCCTCGTATCCAGGCTACTCTTCTCATATTTCTCCCTCGTATCCACGCTACTCATCTCATATTTCTCCCTCGTATCCAGGCTACTCTTCTCATATTTCTCCCTCGTATCCAGGCTACTCATCTCATATTTCTCCCTCGTATCCAGGCTACTCTTCTCATATTTCTCCCTTGTATCCAGGCTACTCATCTCAGATGCTGATGCACCCTGCAGCCCAGGCCACTCTGAGCAGCATCCTGCTGTCTGGGGTCCAGGGGTACACCCAGAACACCCCTTCCCCTCCACCGGGCCTTGGTCCCATCGACAAGCAAACCAATGGCATCTCTGACTGTTCCAAAGGACCTTGTACCCTCAATGGGCATGTGAAGGTAAGTGAATTTAATAAACACGTAGTACAGTCGACTTTAGCTTGAATGTTAACATATGTCATATTCCGGATATGCTACATTGTGTGTGTGCGTGTGTGCGTGCGTTTTGTTTCTGTATAGCACCCTGGCTCAGTCTATGGTAGGATGTCCAGTGGGTCACTGACAGACACAGTGTTGAACCCTAACCAGTGTGACTCAGTCCAAGATGCCAGTGGACACAACTCATCAGAACCCCGCGCCAACAAGTCCAACCAAGATGAAGGTACGTAGTGCACCAATGTCCATGTAGGCAGTGCACCAATGTCCATGTAGGCAGTGCACCAATGTCCATGTACGTAGTGCACCAATGTCCATGTAGGCAGTGCACCAATGTCCATGTAGGCAGTGCACCAATGTCCATGTACACAGTGCACCAATGTCCATGTACGTAGTGCACCAATGTCCATGTACACAGTGCACCAATGTCCATGTACGTAGTGCACCAATGTCCATGTACGCAGTGCACCAATGTCCATGTACGCAGTGCACCAATGTCCATGTACGCAGTGCACCAATGTCCATGTACGCAGTGCACCAATGTCCATGTACGCAGTGCACCAATGTCCATGTACGCAGTGCACCAATGTCCATGTACGCAGTGCACCAATGTCCATGTAGGCAGTGCACCAATGTCCATGTAGGCAGTGCACCAATGTCCATGTACGCAGTGCACCAATGTCCATGTAGGCAGTGCACCAATGTCCATGTAGGCAGTGCACCAATGTCCATGTACGCAGTGCACCAATGTCCATGTACGCAGTGCACCAATGTCCATGTACGCAGTGCACCAATGTCCATGTACGCAGTGCACCAATGTCCATGTACGCAGTGCACCAATGTCCATGTACACAGTGCACCAATGTCCATGTAGGCAGTGCACCAATGTCCATGTACGCAGTGCACCAATGTCCATGTACGCAGTGCACCAATGTCCATGTACACAGTGCACCAATGTCCATGTAGGCAGTGCACCAATGTCCATGTACGTAGTGCACCAATGTCCATGTACGCAGTGCACCAATGTCCATGTAGGCAGTGCACCAATGTCCATGTACGCAGTGCACCAATGTCCATGTACGCAGTGCACCAATGTCCATGTACACAGTGCACCAATGTCCATGTAGGCAGTGCACCAATGTCCATGTACGTAGTGCACCAATGTCCATGTAGGCAGTGCACCAATGTCCATGTAGGCAGTGCACCAATGTCCATGTACGCAGTGCACCAATGTCCATGTACACAGTGCACCAATGTCCATGTAGGCAGTGCACCAATGTCCATGTACGTAGTGCACCAATGTCCATGTAGGCAGTGCACCAATGTCCATGTAGGCAGTGCACCAATGTCCATGTACGCAGTGCACCAATGTCCATGTAGGCAGTGCACCAATGTCCATGTAGGCAGTGCACCAATGTCCATGTACGCAGTGCACCAATGTCCATGTAGGCAGTGCACCAATGTCCATGTAGGCAGTGCACCAATGTCCATGTACGCAGTGCACCAATGTCCATGTAGGCAGTGCACCAATGTCCATGTAGGCAGTGCACCAATGTCCATGTACGCAGTGCACCAATGTCCATGTAGGCAGTGCACCAATGTCCATGTAGGCAGTGCACCAATGTCCATGTACGCAGTGCACCAATGTCCATGTACGCAGTGCACCAATGTCCATGTAGGCAGTGCACCAATGTCCATGTACGTAGTGCACCAATGTCCATGTACACAGTGCACCAATGTCCATGTAGGCAGTGCACCAATGTCCATGTAGGCAGTGCACCAATGTCCATGTACGTAGTGCACCAATGTCCATGTAGGCAGTGCACCAATGTCCATGTAGGCAGTGCACCAATGTCCATGTACGTAGTGCACCAATGTCCATGTAGGCAGTGCACCAATGTCCATGTAGGCAGTGCACCAATGTCCATGTAGGCAGTGCACCAATGTCCATGTACGCAGTGCACCAATGTCCATGTAGGCAGTGCACCAATGTCCATGTAGGCAGTGCACCAATGTCCATGTAGGCAGTGCACCAATGTCCATGTAGGCAGTGCACCAATGTCCATGTAGGCAGTGCACCAATGTCCATGTAGGCAGTGCACCAATGTCCATGTACGCAGTGCACCAATGTCCATGTACGCAGTGCACCAATGTCCATGTAGGCAGTGCACCAATGTCCATGTAGGCAGTGCACCAATGCAGTGCACCAATGTCCATGTAGGCAGTGCACCAATGTCCATGTAGGCAGTGCACCAATGTCCATGTAGGCAGTGCACCAATGTCCATGTAGGCAGTGCACCAATGTCCATGTACGCAGTGCACCAATGTCCATGTACGCAGTGCACCAATGTCCATGTAGGCAGTGCACCAATGTCCATGTAGGCAGTGCACCAATGTCCATGTAGGCAGTGCACCAATGTCCATGTAGGCAGTGCACCAATGTCCATGTATGTCCATGCAGTGCACCAATGTCCATGTGCACCAATGTCCAGTGTACCAATGTCCATGTAGGCAGTGCACCAATGTCCATGTAGGCAGTGCACCAATGTCCATGTACGCAGTGCACCAATGTCCATGTACGCAGTGCACCAATGTCCATGTACGCAGTGCACCAATGTCCATGTACGCAGTGCACCAATGTCCATGTACGCAGTGCACCAATGTCCATGTACGCAGTGCACCAATGTCCATGTACGCAGTGCACCAATGTCCATGTACGCAGTGCACCAATGTCCATGTACGCAGTGCACCAATGTCCATGTCCGCAGTGCACCAATGTCCATGTACGCAGTGCACCAATGTCCATGTCCGCAGTGCACCAATGTCCATGTACGCAGTGCACCAATGTCCATGTACGCAGTGCACCAATGTCATGGAATGAAATTATGAGGTGGCGGTAGGGGTGAGCGATATGGGAAAAATATCATATCACGATTTTTTCAGGAAAAATCACGATTCACGATTTTATCACGATTCTTTTTCATGTTGCTTTTTAAGACTATTTTGCTAATTACTGAGCTGCAATACAAGCAAATTATATCTCCATTTAAAGAATATAGCGTTACAAGGTAACAAAACATAAAAGGGAAAAGTAGCATATTTTAATCACGTGTATATTTAAAGGAAGTGCAATGGTGCAAAGAAGCACCTTCATTCTCATCCGCAGCTTCACCATCCATTCACTGTGTAACCTGCCATCCATCTACAGCATCAGATGATCTACTGTGTTATCATCCTGAATTAAATGAATTGTGAATTATGCAGTAAAACATTTTACTAAAATAGTATGTAGCCTATTTATTGTCTTATGTAGCCATACAATACAAAATTAAAACCATGATTTTAAAATGCACAGGCTATGATATTTAAATTTCTAAAGATCGAATAAATTAAAATCAATCAAACTGTATGTCCTATTTTGATGTAATAAATGCTAAAACATTTTAGATCACAAGCGACGCGCAATCAAATGATTTGCGCATGATTGGCCGTATATATTGCAACACAGACTGTTGAAATAAAAACATTAGGCTACAGTGTATAATTTGATCATTTACATTTGTAAAATGTATTATAGTAATTACAGCCCAGTAACTAAGGCACTATAGACAATGAAACACGTATTTTACAACACAGTTTGTATATTGGTCACGGTCGGGTATATTCTGCTGTTACCCGGTAGATACATTAATCAATTTCGTTTTATATTTTCGTTCTGTTTATTTAGTAAAACATATATTTCTTTATAAACGTAGGCCTACCTCTTTTTTCTAGTTCATTCAAATTCAACCAAGCCAATCAATCTATTATCTATGTATATCTCGCAGCTTTTGTCTGCCTGAGCAGGACACGCATACTAACCGGTTGCACTGCGCAGAGTGTTCATTAGTGATGTTATGAGCGCACATGAGACCGCAGCAAATTAATCGGTTACATATATCCAGTTTCATATAGATCGGACCAAAACGCGTCAAGTTTCATGTAGACCAGACCAAAACGCGTCAAGTTTCATGTAGACCAGACCAAAACGCATCCAGTTTTATATAGACCAGACCAAAACGGACCCAGTTTCATAAAGACCAGACCAAAACGGTGTCCAATATAGATCGGACCAAAACGAGATCAGACCAAAACGGATCCAGTTTCATAAAGACCAGACCAAAACGGTGTCCAATATAGATCGGACCAAAACGAGATCAGACCAAAACGGATCCAGTTTCATAAAGACCAGACCAAAACGGTGTCCAATATAGATCGGACCAAAACGAGATCAGACCAAAACGCATCCAGTTTCTGAAAACGGGACAAGGTAAAATGCACGTATTTAGGAAAAGTCATGGAAGAACGAGGCTGTAGCTTTTCAACATTATATATTTATTTTAATTACTAACTGCAACGCCCGCGGGCATGGGCTGTTGGCGCTTCTAGTGTTAACACGCTGACATCTAGCGCACCGCGCATTGCATGTTGATACGTAGCTGAAAAAACGCCATAGATCTGCATCTAATTGAACGTGCACTGGAGCGCGATTCTACGATATTTCCGAAAAAGTGAATCGTGGAGACATTTTAATCGTCCACGATTAAATATCGTCATATCGCACACCCCTAGGTGGCGGTTAAGTTTCACAGTTCAGAGACAACCAGCACTTCATACAGTGCTTATACAGCGGGTATAAAAAGTCTACACACCCCCCACATCAGAAAAACCTGGCATTTTAACACTTTTTATATCCACTGTGGTTGGAGGTAGTTTTCCCTTTTACGGTTTTTAGATTTTCTGGAAGAAACCACTATTTATTTTCTCACTTTTCTGTGCTCCACGCAATGATTTCATGTTATTATTATTAAATTATTATTTAGTATCCTATTCCTAACCGAATAATCCTGAATCTCCGCTCTCTTTTACAAGCAAACCTACATTTCTTTTGGTGTAATTCATGCACCAGATCAGGCCATCATTCCACACCCGCATGTCCAAAAAAACAGGGGACAGATCAGAGAAAACATTTAAGAGTCTGAAGGCAAATGTCCCAGATGTTCGGGAATGTATGACCAAAGTGTGACAACAATATCCCAAGCACACCATAATCTGTCCGTGTTAATGGCTGGTATTCCACTGGTTTAGGTCCATCGTTTTCTGTGTCTCAAACACGTGTGGTTTATGTGTAGGCCAGCTCTCACGCTCCTCACGTTCCCATGTTTGTCGAGCCAGTGCTTGGTGGTCTCCCCAGTCTCGGCCACAGCATGGCGGGTCACAGTAGAGACTGTTTCCTTTCCCTGAGCGCCAACTGTGTTCTCCGGGTTGTTCCGGCTGGCCCTGCTCCCTGTAACCATCAAGATTTGGAAGAATCAACCAAACAGAAAAACCTGGACGTGTTAATTAAAATGACTGACATATTGTGTTACACAGCATGCGCACATTCTGCAAAAAGGTTACCGCCAAGACGGTGCTTCTGTTGTTAATTAGCACAGATGGCAACTTTGAGTATTAGCAGTTTTATTATAGTCATGATATCACCATCCGGTAGCGTGACTTACAGGTGCTAATAACATTCTTTAAATTACTTCACAAAAACATAGCGTTATTCTTTATTGCAATTCTCAGTTGTTGTTGTTGTAGTGTGGAAATAACAGGAATATTTTTTACAGCAGCATGTGAATCCACAAATATAATTTTAAGTCAAAAACAAAGATTCAGCTCTTAGCTATGCAAGTTGGATTACTTTAGGTCTAAAATAGAAGCTACGCTGTGGATGAAACTGTGTTATATATTTACTTCAGGACTGATTAGTTTTGTCTGGACCAAATTTGCCAGTTCTTGGAAAAATGCTGAGCCCAATGACCATTAAAACAATCCCAAAATACCAGAAAACGACCCCAATACAGAGCACACATTCAATTAATCAAATCTGCCTTAGCTTTTAATGGCATAATTTCTTAAGGTTTGACAAAATGATGTAATAATTTACTACGGTTTGACAAAATAATTGCATAATTTCTTAAGGTTTGACCTAATTATGGCATCATTTCTTAAGGTTTGCAACATAGGCAGTTAAATAGGGGATATAGTGACATCCACAGTGGATGTAAAAAGTCAACCCACCTCTGATAAAATGCCATGTTTTTGTGATGTGAAAAAAATAGAGAAAGATAAATCATGTCAGAACTTTTTTCACCTTTAATGTGACCTATAACGTGAACAATTCAATTAAAAAATAACTGAAATCTTTGAGGCGGAAAAATTTAAAAGCTTTCAATAACCACTGTACGTCAACGTTGTCCAAACTAGCGGTTACGTCCTCATGTGGGGTTGGGGAATTAAATCATCAATACGTTCAAACTGAGATTACACAAGTATTCCTCAGATGACCAAGTAAGACTTTCTTTCTGCCAGGCTCTGATACCTTCGTGGAAGTGGGCATGCCCAGAAGCCCGTCTCACTCAGCCAATGGCAACGAGCTGAAGCAAATGCTGGCTTCCTGTAAGACATCAGGGAAACGGCAAGCAGTGGAGCTCCTTCAGGGGACCAAGAACTCACATCTCCAATATGTCTGTCAAGAGCTACAGTAAGACATTAATAACATATTGGACAGTTCAGAGATGTCCTGACTCCACCACCAGGTGAAGACATCTCAACTACTGTAAATTGGTTGTTGTTCTTTGTTATATGTTATATAAAGAAAGCCTTTTTCGGTAAGAGCTACACTGAACAAAATTATGAACGCAACACTTTTGTTTTTGCCCCCATTTTTCATGAGCTGAACTCAACGATCTAAGACTATTTCAAGGGGCTATGTCATAACATGTTATTATATGCCATATCCTAAGGGGCTATGTCATAACATGTTATAATATACCATATCCTAAGGGGCTATGCCATAACATGTTATAATATACCATATCCTAAGGGGCTATGTCATAACATGTTATAATATGTCATATCCTAAGGGGCTATGTCATAACATGTTATTATATGCCATATCCTAAGGGGCTATGTCATAGCATGTTATAATATGCCATATCCTAAGGGGCTATGTCATAACATATTATTATATGCCATATCCTAAGGGGCTATGTCATAACATGTTATAATATGCCATATCCTAAGGGGCTATGTCATAGCATGTTATAATAAACCATATTCTAAGGGGCTATGTCATAACATGTTATTATATGCCATATCCTAAGGGGCTATGTCATAGCATGTTATAATAAACCATATTCTAAGGGGCTATGTCATAACATGTTATTATATGCCATATCCTAAGGGGCTATGTCATAACATGTTATGATATACCATATTCTAAGGGGCTATGTCATAACATGTTATAATATGCCATATCCTAAGGGGCTATGTCATAGCATGTTATAATAAACCATATTCTAAGGGGCTATGTCATAACATGTTATAATATGTCATATCCTAAGGGGCTATGTCATAACATGTTATGATATACCATATCCTAAGGGGCTATGTCATAACATATTATTATATGCCATATCCTAAGGGGCTATGTCATAACATGTTATGATATACCATATCCTAAGGGGCTATGTCATAACATGTTATAATATGCCATATCCTAAGGGGCTATGTTATGTCATTACATGTTATTATATGCCATATCCTAAGGGGCTATGTCATAACATGTTATAATATGTCATATCATACGGGGCTATGTCTTCCCTGTGCTGTTTGTTAACTCAACTGTGATTGAGTTTGTACCGTGCTGTCTTCCTATTGTGGCTCTGTTGTCCTCCCACAGCTCAGACTGCCTCCTGTCAGACCCTGAGTCGAGTGCTTCAGACAGCCCTGTGACTGATAAAAGGGCACCCGGGAGTGAGCGGGCAGCAGAACGGGCGGCACAGCAGAATGAGAGGGACAGGATCCGCTTGGCACCACATTCTTCATATGCCAACATGCAGGTACAACTAGAGGTATTCCAACTCCACTTTTCTCTCTCACCCACGTTCGTCGATACAGTCATTTGAATTTGACTGGTAGAAAAACACGGAAAAACCTTGTCCTTCATTTTTATTTCAGGCGCTGGAATATGAACAGAAAAAGCTATTAGCAACCAAAGGTAAATGTCATCCTAGTAGGCCCTTGCTCTCCGATCCTATTAGTTGTTCTAAACTTCTGAAGCTTTTCTAAGTAATTCGGCCCGCGGGCCTGAGTTTGCCCACCTCTGGGTTAGCCTCCAACAACGTTAACGTAACCAATCCAGCTGGAACAAGCAGGGTTTGCATTTTAGACCACGTCTTCTGCAGGTGGTTTTGACCATCCCCCCCCATGGATAACTTGCCAGATTGCCTGTGGTGACTCTTATTTGCTCATGCTTCTGTTTCCTTTAAAAATGTGCCGAATGTGTCCTGTTACACTTCAGAGATTCAGCTTGGTTCCAGTTAATGATAACTTGTGGAGAATTTAAAGCAAACTTGGCCTTCTCCACTTCCTCTTCAAAAGCAGTAAAGGTTCATCAGATTTTTCCTGCCCCATGTTTCCAGCTTGTTCCCATGCATCCATTTGATGGGTAGCAAGTTAGCTGCCTTGTTCCAAAGGCGAGCCTAAGGGCTATAGACAGTACTTGATTTATTTTTGTTCTCTTTATTCAGCCATGTTGAAGAAGCCTGTTGTAACAGAGGTGCGGACCCCAACAAATACGTGGAGTGGTCTTGGTTTCTCCAAATCCATGCCAGCAGAGACAATTAAGGAGCTTCGCAGGGCTAACCACGTGCCCTACAAACCCAGCATGAGTACCACCTACGAGGTAAACTCTGACTATGAGGTAAACATTGATGGAACATTATTTACACTGTTGACAATCCAGCTACTCAAAGATGAATATGTTAATGTATGTATTGAACAGAACTAGTGGATACTTTTGTAAATCAAAAAAGTATTTAGAATTCCACTTTTTCATGGGAGGTTAAAACAGCTATGTTTTAGTATGATCTGACGAGAGGTTATAACAGTAGTCCATGTTTAAGTATGATCTGATGACAGGTTATAACAGCAGTCCATGTTTCAGTATGATCTGATGACAGGTTATAACAGTAGTCCATGTTTAAGTATGATCTGATGAGAGGTTATAACAGTAGTCCATGTTTCAGTATGATCTGATGAGAGGTTATAACAGTAGTCCATGTTTCAGTATGATCTGATGACAGGTTATAACAGTAGTCCATGTTTCAGTATGATCTGATGACAGGTTATAACAGTAGTCCATGTTTCAGTATGATCTGATGAGAGGTTATAACAGTAGTCCATGTTTCAGTATGATCTGATGACAGGTTATAACAGTAGTCCATGTTTCAGTATGATCTGATGAGAGGTTATAACAGTAGTCCATGTTTCAGTATGATCTGATGAGAGGTTATAACAGTAGTCCATGTTTCAGTATGATCTGATGAGAGGTTATAACAGTAGTCCATGTTTCAGTATGATCTGATGACAGGTTATAACAGTAGTCCATGTTTCAGTATGATCTGATGACAGGTTATAACAGTAGTCCATGTTTAAGTATGATCTGATGAGAGGTTATAACAGTAGTCCATGTTTCAGTATGATCTGATGAGAGGTTATAACAGTAGTCCATGTTTCAGTATGATCTGATGACAGGTTATAACAGTAGTCCATGTTTCAGTATGATCTGATGACAGGTTATAACAGTAGTCCATGTTTCAGTATGATCTGATGACAGGTTATAACAGTAGTCCATGTTTCAGTATGATCTGATGAGAGGTTATAACAGTAGTCCATGTTTCAGTATGATCTGATGACAGGTTATAACAGTAGTCCATGTTTCAGTATGATCTGATGACAGGTTATAACAGTAGTCCATGTTTCAGTATGATCTGATGACAGGTTATAACAGTAGTCCATGTTTCAGTATGATCTGATGAGAGGTTATAACAGTAGTCCATGTTTCAGTATGATCTGATGAGAGGTTATAACAGTAGTCCATGTTTCAGTATGATCTGATGACAGGTTATAACAGTAGTCCATGTTTAAGTATGATCTGATGAGAGGTTATAACAGTAATCCATGTTTCAGTATGATCTGACAAAAGACTATAAAAACAGCTCATGTTTCAATTAGGCATGATGTCTTTGTCACTCCTCCAGGGCTCTCCTCTGTCACTGTCCCGCTCTGGCAGTAGAGAAGGTGTGGCCAATAGCAGTGACTCTGACAACTGGAGAGACAGGAACGGTGTTGGGAATAGTCTCTCCAGTCACATTGAATTCCCAGCATCTGTTAGCAGTCCTAAGAGGAAGCAAAACAAATCCGGTGGGTGATCCAGCAGATACACATTTAATAAAATGTATGATATCAAAGAAAGATAAAGGCAATAAGTGTTAGATGATAGATCAACACTCAAACCTAAAGTGAACTCATCAAAAGTTTTGATTTATAAGTTGTGATGAATAAACCTAAACTTTGCCTGCAGAAGCAGTGATCTCATTACTTTAAACTCTGGAATATGAAACAGATGTTTTTATTTATGTTCCTTCGTCTTTATAATTACTTGCAAAGTTCAAAACACCAGTTTGTTCATTGTATTTGCTCTTAGAACTTTTATTTTTTAATTGTAATTCATATTTTTATAACAGAGTACAATACACTAGATTAGGTACAAAAACAAGTTTTTGTTTAAGCTATAGAGACCAAACTTTTTATTCTTATAACCTAAATGTGTGAACAGTTATCGACTATATGACAAAACAATTTTTCCAACATGTTAATTATTACCATTAATTTCTGAGACATTTTTCCTTGAACCATCCAATCTCAAGTGACCAAACCACTATTGTTTCACTTGGTTTGCACATCCCCCATTAAAGTCGTGGACATTTTTAACATAAACAAGCAAGCACATCACATTTACCACTGTAACCACGATATATTTTAACTATTTTCCCAATATTGAATATCAAAGCCAGTTACTATTCATAAGGCTTTAGAGAAGCACACATTTTTGTTCTCCAATATGTTGGCTTGTATTGTAACTTTAAACAACAAATCAATCACACACATTTGTTCTAATGAGTGCACTGTGTGAAGCAGTTTTCATCCGTCTGACGTCTTATAATTGCTTTTGATTGACAGCTGCAGATCACTATCTTAGTAGCAGTAACTACATGGACTGTATCTCCACGGTCAGCGGGAGCAATGGCTGTAACGTGCAGTCGTCTCCGAAGGGATCGGACCTGCCGGAGCTGTTCAGCAAGCTTGGCCTGGGAAAATACACAGACGTTTTCCAACAACAGGAGGTATTGGCCAAAAGCTGCCATCGTCTGACTTAGACACATTGACATGTGAGAAGGAGCCTCCGTAAATCCCTGCTTCGTTCAGCTGACTTAATCAGAGATTTGCCACAATAGGCAAATGTATATAAAACTGATACCTACCGCTACTGAAATCAGAGGCAGAGCACACAAGCTGCAAATATTTCATTAGCGAAAGGCTTTAGATTGCAAAGGTAGAATTTATTCAACACACACAAAGTAGTATGAGCCCCAGTGTGATTATGATATGTTGACTTTGGATATGCACTCCTTTCAGATCGATCTTCAGACCTTCCTCACTCTGACCGATCAAGACCTGAAGGAGTTGGGCATCACCACATTTGGGGCACGCAGGAAAATGCTGCTGGCCATCTCGGGTGTGAATGACTATGGTAATGTACAAGCGTTGTGTTTGTGAACCCTGTCTCTTAAAAAGAGTTGCAAGCTCACGATAACCTGTAAAAACTAGTTGCATCACTGTTTTGAAAAGCCAACGTTCTGGGATGGAAACCTGCCTCATGTCAGACTCTATGAGTCCTTACGAAGCCATACAAAATGTCAACGTGGTAATCCTGCAATGTGGTGGCCAATAGGAACATTGTTGTGACAAGTAGAATGGCTTTATTGAACAAGGCCAACAAAGTCTGCGGCCGCTAGTGTGGTCAAGCAATCGGCAAAACCAAAAGGCCACAATAATTTCAATAACCTCTATTAATTTTTTTATAAGACATTAGATGCCATTAGTCCATGTCAATGCTTTGATCAAATCTAATCTCAGGAGAATGAGAAAACCGGTCAATGAATGCTACAAATAAAATGGCATGAATATGAATATAACCCTTAACTGCAGGTGGCAGTAGATAACCAATATTGGCTATATCTGTTCAAACAACACACTCCAGGTGGCAGTATGAACCCTTAATTTGGTTTACCCACTCGCACTACTTGGAGTGATGGGCATGGCCTTTATGCCTCTGCCAAGCTCTCACACGTGTCATAATTTAACAGTTATATTGTAGCATTCTCTATTTTGTGTTTTACCTTCTGTATTTCAGCCAGTTAAAAAGCAACTTTGGAGTAACCAGTGTGTAATGACAATGTCAAGTTTTTGCTGGCAAAAATTGTTATTCTTCCATGAGATTATTCATTTAGAATGTTGACTGTTATTGTCATATTGTGTTACATTATTCTGGCCCACAAAACTAATAGGTCACAAAGCAAATCTTTCCTGTCATTGTTAATTACATGTTTTCTGCTTCAAAACCCCAATAAAATATTGGGTTGCATTTTCCTCAGATTTAGCTTGGGGAATGTATGTTGAATGGACTAAGTGAATACAGACATTCATTTATTTTCCACAAACCAATGGCATTTCAGAAAATTGGCCAATAGACCTCCAAATCCAAGGTTTAAATGTATCCCTCTGCTGGCCAAGGTGACCTATTGCCTTTTTACAGTAATGTAATTCATTTTTGATTTTTTTTTAGCTCTTTTACAGGCTTCACATCTGATGATGTTAGTATAGGGCTTATTTGTCCAGGTTACCTGATGAAAATAGCACAAATGTAGCCATCTAGCATGAGACACAATTAGCTCATGCTAGGGCTGCATTGTCCATCAAATAATATTTTTTGCCAAAATATTGTAATTAAAATGTATTATTACGACTATGATTATTATTACGATAGCTATGAACATATATTAACAATAGAAAAACAATGTATTTTAACAAAACTAGTCCAGGTATTAAAGTAATCTACAAATCTGAAGTAATTGCAAATGTCAATAACTTATTTAACAATAATTTATAATTATTTGATTAATCGTCCGTCCCTAGCTGATGGTGAAACAACGTTTTTTCATTATCCATAACCATGTGTGTATATCATCTCAACCATCTGACACACAACCATAAACCCCAAACTACGAAAGAATGTATAATAATAACAGTTTTTATTATTTAGAGCCTTCATGAGTTTGACTAGGCACTCTGTTATTTAATATTTAAATTTGTAAGAATGGCAATTCATGCGTTGTTCTGTTTTTTAAAATCTCTTTTACAGAACTAAACAAGAACCGAAGAAAGCTGTTCGAGCCGCCAATCAGGTCCTCCTTCTTGGAAGGAGGCGCCAGTGGGCGTCTGTCCCGCCAGTTCCATGCCGACATGGCCAGTGTCAGCGGCCGGTGGTAAAGCCAGTGGATTGGCTCAGTCTCCAGCCTAGCTGGTTCACAGTGACCCGTCCTCCAGCCGACACTCAACAAACAACTGTTCAACGTTTTTTAGAGGCCATAACGAAAAGCCATAGTTAAAGTGCCAAAAAAGAGATAATCCATCTCAATGGAAAATCTCTATAAACAGTATAGTGTTCAGTGCTACAATATCTGTGGTGCCTAAAGGGTATTTTCCCAGTGATGAATAGAAGGTAGGTGTCTAGTAGTTCATTTTTGTTGACGTCCAACAGTCCCAAGTGATTATTACAAAAAATAATCATATTGTTACCATCTGCATTAGTAGTATGCTGTTGTATCAGTGACATGCACTTTAAGAATACTAGACGTTTGCTTGTGATAGCCAGGTTGCCCATATTGGAATATCTATGCATTTTGTATTAACTCAAAGGACAAATGTATTTGTACCTAGCCAAATGTGCACTTAGTGAGAAGTCAATGAAGGGTGTATGGAAGTTAATGAAGTTTAAATGTCGAAGTGCCAATATGACATTGTCAACCTAACAAGGAACCTAGAAGGACCTTTCACTACTCAGTGATTTAATTGATTGACATTCCAAAAAATATCAGAATTGTGTCTACAAGCAGCTGCAGTGATTATGCTTTAGTCTGTTATATTTAGTAAAAATGTTTTTTTATTGACATTACTATTTTCTTTTTTTTTGGGGGGGGTGCAAATAATAATTAGTTTACATGTATGTTTTGGAATATTTTCATTTTTTTGTAATTAATATAATTGGTTTGTATTTTTTGTTCTTGTCTGTTTTTGCTCATTCTCTGTGGAACATTTACGTGCCATAAGACAGTAACAGACGGAAGAGATTGGTAAATCTGTCAAAACACTTGGCCTTCCTCTGATACTGTTTGGCCCCCTGTGGTTTTCTTAGACTGTGTCACATGTCTCGCTATAATTATGTTGCTTGTCCTTTTTGTCTGTCTGTAGTCATGTCAAATGTCAAAAAATGTCACACCCTTTAACTGCTTTTGATGCTGCAGACAAAGCAGCAACATATAAGTGTGTAGCATTCTTCCACACATACTAATATAGTACAGAAGGTCTCTATTCTAATATACTACAGAAGGTCTCTATTCTAATATAGTACAGAAGGTCTCCATACTAATATAGTACAGAAGGTCTCTATTCTAATATAGTACAGAAGGTCTCTATTCTAATATAGTACAGAAGGTCTCCATACTAATATAGTACAGAAGGTCTCCATACTAATATAGTACAGAAGGTCTCTATTCTAATATACTACAGAAGGTCTCCATACTAATATAGTACAGAAGTTCTCTCTTCTAATATAGTACAGAAGGCCTCCATATTAATATAGTACAGAAGGTCTCCATTCTAATATAGTACAGAAGGTCTCCATTCTAATATAGTACAGAAGGTCTCCATTCTAATATAGTACAGAAGGTCTCCATACAAATATAGTACAGAAGGTCCCCATACTAATATAGTACAGAAGGTCCCCATACTAATATAGTACAGAAGGTCCCCATACTAATATAGTACAGAAGGTCCCCATTCTAATATAGTACAGAAGGTCTCCATTCTAATATATTACAGAAGGTCTCCATACTAATATAGTACAGAAGGTCCCCATACTAATATAGTACAGAAGGTCTCCATACTAATATAGTACAGAAGGTCTCTATTCTAATATAGTACAGAAGGTCTCCATACTAATATAGTACAGAAGGTCTCCATTCTAATATAGTACAGAAGGTCTCCATACTAATATAGTACAGAAGGTCTCCATACTAATATAGTACAGAAGGTCTCCATACTAATATAGTACAGAAGGTCTCCATACTAATATAGTACAGAAGGTCTCCATACTAATATAGTACAGAAGGTCTCCATACTAATATAGTACAGAAGGTCTCCATACTAATATAGTACAGAAGGTCTCCATACTAATATATACCAGAAGATCTCCATAATATAGCGTTTGATGTAGTGAGGACAATGCATCTTACATGCCAAAACATTTCAAAACGTTTTGTTGCCACAAAAGCAACACCACTGACATCAATGTTAGCATTGACCATTCTGTTATTCCACAGAGTGAACGTCACATGTTTTTCTTTGTACATGCTTTGTCTTAAAGATCTGTTGTGTCATTTGTTTACTTTACCACTTTCTTAACTGAATTGAGCCATTCTCAATGTCATTGTTGTATCACTATAAGAAATCCTGACATGGTTGTCGTTGCCGACCAGTAGTGTGATGTATGTTTGAAATTTTGAAAAGAGGCAGGATATAAAAAGGGATGTGTTATTTCACAAAGAACTGTGGGATATGTTTAATCCGCCGTGGTACTATTTTGGAGCTCGAGCATTGATTATGTTAGTACAGTTACATTAACCAAGGTATCTACCGAACAGACAAGACAATGCTCGCTGTTTCTTCTGTAATGGTAAGCCTGCTGCCATTTGTCAGCCTGGAGAGAAATCAAGATGTCGTCTATCAAGTGAATGTGTTTAGTGAATCAATTGATCATGCCTTTTATCCGGTTTAATGAAGGGAATCGTTTGCAATCAAAGTTTACCACCAGCCTCTTGTTCCTCGATTCTTTTCCGAATTGTTATGCACATTTTGTTTTCAATGTTTATTACCTATTATCCCTACAGGTATACATTTGAAGGGGTCAACTTTGAGTTCAACCTAATGGTACAATTATTATGAATGTTAACCAAAACGGATGTCATGTACTGCGTTTTTTTTGTATCGTGTGCTTGTTAGCGGTATATATTTCTGGTTTTATATAAGGATGGTACAGTTTCAAATAGATTCGACAGAACAATTGAAAGAGTTACTTTGCCTGTAGCTTTAGCTCTTTGCTGTTGCTTTTGTTCATACAATTGTTATGCAGGACATGGTTTTAGCCTTTTTATATCTGTAAATATAGTACAGATAGAAGTTATTTGGGAGGATTTATGAAATGATGCAAAACATTTTGATAAGTGATATTGCCCAGTTAATAAATGTATTCAGTAAGACGTTTCCTTTCATTTTTGTTCTAAGCTCACACTGTGCATTTGACTTAATATAGTGAGTAAAAAATCTGAGGTTAAGCTTGAGACATACACAAACCTTATCTGGAATATAAATCTGACTGTAGATCTGTCCAAATGATGCCAGTGCTGAGATGGCCACTAATCCCCAGAGGCTTGATCTATCTAATCCCAGAGAATGAATCCACCACATAGAGAAATCACAAGGAAACCCACTGACCTATACCAATCATCCTTACACCATCACTTGGTACATGGCTAACATGACTGGTGTATCATCTCTCTCTTCCCTGGCCTGTAGAGTGGTATGAGGGAGGGAGAGGCCCCGGTATGAGGGAGGGAGAGGCCCCGGTATGAGGGAGGGAGAGGCCCCGGTATGAGGGAGGGAGAGGCCCCGGTATGAGGGAGGGAGAGGCCCCAGTATGAGGGAGGGAGAGGCCCCGGTATGAGGGAGGGAGAGGCCCCGGTATGAGGGAGGGAGAGGCCCCGGTATGAGGGAGGGAGGGAGAGGCCCCGGTATCAGGGAGGAAGAGGCCTTGGTATCAGGGAGGAAGAGGCCCCGGTATGAGGGAGGTAGAGGCCCCGGTATGAGGGAGGGAGAGGCCCCGGAATGAGGGAGGAAGAGGCCCTGTGTATTATATTTGTCTTTGTTTGTTTTTCTTCCAGGAGGTGCTAAAGTAACGTTTATTAGGTTTTTACATAAAATAGTTATTTAGGAAATTGCGTTTCAACATCTCATCTCATCTCATCTCATCTTCAACCGCTTATCCGGGGTCGGGTCGCGGGGGTAGCAGCTCTAGCAGGGGACCCCAAACTTCCCTTTCCCGGGCAACATTAGCCAGCTCTGACTGGGGAATCCCGAGGCGTTCCCAGGCCAGTGTGGAGATATAATCTCTCCACCTAGTCCTGGGTCTTCCCCGAGGTCTCCTCCCAGCTGGACGTGCCTGGAACACCTCTCTAGGGAGGCGCCCAGGTGGCATTCTTACAAGATGCCCGAACCACCTCAACTGGCTCCTTTCTATGCAAAGGAGCAGCGGCTCTACTCCGAGTTCCTCTCGGATGACTGAGCTTCTCACCCTATCCCTAAGGGAGAGGCCAGCCACCTTTCTGAGAAAACCCATTTCGGCCGCTTGTACCCGCGATCTCGTTCTTTCGGTCATGACCCAGCTTTCATGACCATAGGTGAGGGTAGGAACAAAGATTGACCGGTAGATCGAGAGCTTTGCCTTTCGGCTCAGCTCTCTTTTCGTCACAACGGTGCGGTGAAGCGAATGCAACACCGCCCCGCTGCTCCGATCCTCCGACCAAACTCCCGCTCCATTGTTCCCTCACTCGCGAACAGGACCCCGAGGTACTTGAACTCCTTCACTTGGAGTAAGGACTCATTCCCTACCCGGAGTAGGCACTCCACCGGTTTCCTGCTGAGAGTCATGGCCTCAGATTTAGAGGTGCTAACCCTCATCCCAGCCGCTTCACACTCGGCTGCGAACCGATCCAGTGAGTGCTGAAGGTCACCGACCGATGAGGCCATCAGGACCACATCATCCGCAAAAAGCAGTGATGTGACCATCAGCCCACCGAACGGGAACCCCCTCCCCCATGACTACGCCTTGATATCCTGTCCATGAATATTACAAACAGGATTGGTGACAAAGCGCAGCCCTGGCGGAGGCCAACCCCCACCGGGAACGAATCCGACTTACTGCCGAGGACACGGACACAGCTCATGCTTTGAGCGTACAGAGATTGGATGGCCCTGAGAAGAGACCCCCTCACCCCATACTCCCGCAGCACCTCCCACAAAGATCCCGGGGTACCCGGTCATACGCCTTCTCCAGATCCACAAAACACATGTAGACTGGATGGGCATACTCCCAGGCCCCCTCCAGGATCCTTGCGAGAGTAAAGAGCTGGTCCGTGGTTCCCCGGCCAGGACGAAAACCGCATTGTTCCTCTTCAATCTGAGGTTCGACTATTGGCCGAACCCTCCTTTCCAGCACTTTGGAGTACACTTTACCAGGGAGGCTGAGGAGTGTGATACCTCTGTAATTGGCACACACTCTCTGGTCCCCCTTTTTAAAGAGGGGAACCACCACCCCGGTCTGCCACTCCTCTGGCACTGTCCCAGACTTCCATGCAATGTTGAAGAGGCGTGTCAACCAAGACAGCCCTTCCCCACCCAAAGCTTTTAGCATTTCTGGACGAATCTCATCAGTCCCTGGGGCTTTGCCACTGTGGAGTTGTTTGACTACCTCAGCGACTTCCCCAGGGAAACTGACGATGACCCTCCATCAGCCTCCAGCTCTGCCTCTGTACTAGAGGGCGTGTAGGTCGGATTCAGGAGCTCCTCAAAATGCTCTTTCCAGCGCCCGATCACATCATCAGTTGAGGTCAACAGTGTCCCATCCTTACTGTACACAGCTTGGATGGTTCCCGTTTTCCCCTTCTGAGGTGCCGAACGGTTTTCCAGAAGCATTTTGGTGCCGACCGAAAGTCCTTCTCCATAGCTTCTCCAAACTTCTCCCACACCCGCTGCTTTGCCTCTGACACGGCAGCGGCTGCAGCCCTTCGGGCCTGTCGGTACCCTGCAACTGCCTCCGGAGTCCCCAGGGCTAGCATATCCCTGAAGGCCTCCTTCTTCAGTCGGACAGCTTCCTGACCACCGTGGTCCACCACGGTGTTCTAGGGTTACCACCCCTTGAGGCACCTAGGACCTTGAGACCACAGCTCACCGCCGCAGCTTCAGCAATAGAAGCTTTGAACATTGCCCACTCAGGTTCAATGCCCCCAACCTCCACAGGGATGCCTGAAAAGCTCCGCCGGAGGTGTGAGTTGAAGATCTTTCGGACAGGGGCCTCCTCCAGACGTTCCCAGTTCACCCGCACCACCCGTTTGGGCTTACCTGGTCTGTCCAAAGTCTTTCCCCACCCTCTGATCCAACTCACTACCAGATGGTGATCAGTTGACAGCTCTGCCCCTCTCTTCACCCGAGTGTCCAAAACATGCGGCCTTAGATCAGCCGATACGATCACAAAATCGATCATTGACCTTCGGCCTAGGGTGCTCTGGTACCATGTACACTTATGCGCCTCCTTATGTTCGAACATGGTGTTTGTTATAGACAATCCATGACTAGCACAGAAGTCCAATAACAAACGACCGCTCGGGTTTAGATCAGGAGGCCGTTCCTCCCAATCACGCCTCTCCAGGTGTCTCCATCGTTGCCCACATGTGCGTTGAAGTCTCCCAGCAGAATGATGGAGTCCCCTACTGGAGCCCTATATAGGACTCCCTTCAGGGTCTCCAAGAAGGCTGAATACTCCGAACTGCTGTTTGGTGCATAAGCACAAACAACAGTCAGAGTTTTCCCCCCACCACCCTTAGGCGTAGGGAGGCAAACCTCTCATCCACCGGGGTAAACTCCAACACCGCCGTGCTCAGACGTGGGCTCGTGAGTATCCCCACACCAGCCCGCCGCCTCTCACCCTGGGCAACTCCAGAGAAGAACAGAGTCCAACCCCTATCCAGGGGTAAGGTTCCAGAGCCACGGTTGTGCGTAGAGGTAAGTCCCACCAGATCCAACTGGTATCGCTCCACCTCACGCACAAGTTCTGGCTCCTTCCCCCAGTGAGGTGACGTTCCACGTCCCCAAAGCAAGCTTCTGCCGCCCGGGTCTGATCCGTCGAGACCCCCCACCTTCACTGTCACCCATATGACAGCGCACCCGACCCCTGCGGTTGTTCCTGTGAGTGGTGGGCCCACAGGATGGAGAGGAGAGAGATGCCACGTATCTCGTTCGGGCTGTGCCCGGCCGGGCTCCGTGGCAAACCCGGCCACCAGACGCTCGCTTTCGAGCCCGCCGTCTGGGCCTGGCTCCAGACGGGGGCCCTGGGCTTCCTCCAGGCAGGGTCTCGATCCTTTTCCCTCGATTTTTCATGGGGTCTTGGTGATTCAACATGCAATGGTAAATTCTGCATTACATGTATATTTATGCTATCAATATACACACACAACTGACAAAGAAAAAACAAATTCGTATATAAATAAAAGTAATTTTGGCAACTGATGCAAAATGTATAAAAACAAGATTTGGGTTGAGTACACTTTATCTTGAAAGACATATTTACCATCAGTATATACTCTCCAGATATTCAGAATATCAACAACCTATCAATTACAATGTACATGTTTGTTAAGGTTATGGTTAGAATACGAATTAGTATAAAGGTTACAGTTGATAGGTCATTCAACAGCAGGTTGTTAGTCGGAAAAGTATTTCGCGTGTTGCACCCCAAAATCAACTTATTGTTACAACTAGAAATATGTTGTTGCTTTTATATTTTTAAGTAGATCTAATGAATCCATTTTTTTTTTCACAAAGCAGATGCATGCTCTCTGAATTAGAGCGCTTTGTTCCAATGGGAATACATTGATTTTTCCACAGCAGAAATAGGCTACATTGTAGCCCTTCATTTCATAGAGCATCATTGGTTAAATTAGATGCATACTGGGGAGAGAAAGCAGTATTTCTGTCTGCTCCAAAATGTAACACTTCATTTTATTTTACAATGCACATACACACACTCAGTGGTCAGTTTATTAGCTTCAGTACTCGTTACACAAAAATGTACTCCTACAGACAGTGAAAAGGCCTCAGAAACACCCTCCCTCCTAGACTTTTCACAGTTTCCGACAATGTAATAGCCATGTCTCGATAAAATAACTTCATAATGTAAAATTGATTTGACATAATGGCCTTGGGCTGTAGCGTCACATGGGAGTCCCTTTTCCTTTACCTTGTACGTGATCATTAACCTAACAACTCAGCCCACATTGACCTCACTGCAAATCAATTACAAGCTCCATTTCACCCAGACACACACAAACACATGAGCACATTACTACTCTAGGGAAGGAGTGTGTTGGTAAACCAGTCAGCCCTGTCCCAACACATCAGCCCGTGGTGACTGTGACCCCGTTACATGACCGGTTTTCAGCCCAGGGAGAAAGACATTAGTAAGATGAGTATTAAAGGGGTATAAAGCGTATATGGAAAATGTATACCCCTAGGATGTCTAGGAATGCATTTTGTTCACTTTAGGTTGAGCTAGACTGAATGTATGAGGTTCCTTCCTCACAGAAGAGGTAGATATCAAAAACTTTGCAGAATAGTAAAAATATACGGAGTGAACAAATGCTCTGTAACATCAAAAAAACATAATTGGGGAACCGCCAATAAATTGTGATACAGTATATCAAAAAACATTTGTGGGTTCACAATCAGTTGAGTTCTAAAATCTTTGCCAGGACATGAAAATAGCTGCTGTGCAAGTTTTCAGTCTTAGCTACCAACCCATGTTGTATCCAATTACAAAAGTGCCCGGGTACCGTGCACTCACAATCTGATAAGTGGAAACAGCAAAGCGAGAGATGTAATGACATTTGCCAAGATCTACACTAAGAATTTGAATAAACATTCACTACGTGTTTTAAAGTCAATTTGCAATTTCCTTAGAGCTGACATTTAATTTGGTACTGTTAAATTAAATCACTGCATGCACGGTATGCCAACAGACTGCTGTTTCAACTGACCATCACAGATTTTTGTGAAATACACACAAAATGCTTAGAAATTTGGAATTAGTCACATACACACCAAAAAAGTACTCTTTTTTTTTCAAACCTCCACTGAATCAAGAAATATTACCCTTTTTTCAGACCTCTGAATCAAGTGTTTTTGTAGATCTTTTTCTCAGATATGCCCTGAGGGAAAAATTTTATGTTGGTAAACGGTAAAAATTAAGTTTAGGTTTGTGTAAGCTCAGTTGCAACGCAAGCTCAGTGTTCAAGATTAGTGTCAACAACATGGTTCCTGTTTTGTTGAGACAAAAAACATCAGATGTAAAATACCTTCAGTGACAAAAGCAAATAAAGACCTAAAAGACAAAATCAAAATGGGGATAAATGCTTTTTACAGCACGGAACATGTTTACATTGAAAATACGTACCAAAACCGGTCTATTCCGGTCCCAATCCTTCGTTTATACCCATGTTAGGATGCCATGCAACACACACACACAAGTATTATTTTTATTAGGACAGGCCCAAGTGTCTTTACTCTCATAATCTTGCATGAACATTACAACATATTGCATCAGAACGAACAAAATGGTGAGACTGCCAATACAATATGAAAAACAAGATACACAACTCACAGACATGCCGGCGTAGTCAGAGCCTTTGCAAGAAAAGAGGCGAGTGAGAGAGTGATTAGAGTGACACGTGCTGTAGGAACCCTTCCTGCAGTGTGCTCTGATGTTATATGTGGCCTGACTCCCCTTAGGGTGAGTGTAAGTAGGAGTGAATGAATGGGAGGAGAACATGTGGGAGAGTGACCGTAAATGTGGGAGAGTGGCCGAATCACTTGTCCTCACAGTCCTCCACCCTATAACCAACTGGGGACTGCTCTATTTGACCGTTAAGCAAGAGAGAGTTATAGAGAAAGAAGAAACATGATAGAGGTAACAAATAATTTATAAAGGATATATATATATTTTTTTTATAAAGGATATCTTATCTTATATTTCTGTAATTTGACGTCATATATCCAATAAATATGGCCGTGGACTCTTCCACAATAGTGATACATTACAGACCAATGACACATTACAGACCAATGATACAATACAGACCAATGATACAATACAGACCAATAATACATTACAGACCAATGACACATTACAGACCAATGATACAATACAGACCAATGATACAATACAGACCAATGATACATTACAGACCAATGATACAATACAGACCAATGATACATTACAGACCAATGATACAATACAGACCAATGACACATTACAGACCAATGATACATTACAGACCAATGATACATTACAGACCAATGATACAATACAGACCAATGACACATTACAGACCAATGATACATTACAGACCAATGATACATTACAGACCAATGATACAATACAGACCAATGATACATTACAGACCAATGATACAATACAGACCAATGATACAATACAGACCAATGATACATTACAGACCAATGACATATTACAGACCAATGATACATTACAGACCAATGATACATTACAGACCAATGACACATTACAGACCAATGATACATTACAGACCAATGATACAATACAGACCAATGATACATTACAGACCAATGACATATTACAGACCAATGATACATTACAGACCAATGATACATTACAGACCAATGATACATTACAGACCAATGATACAATACAGACCAATGATACATTACAGACCAATGATACAATACAGACCAATGATACATTACAGACCAATGATACATTACAGACCAATGATACAATACAGACCAATGATGATTACAGACCATTACAGACCAATGATACATTACAGACCAATGATACATTACAGACCAATGATACATTACAGACCAATGATACATTACAGACCAATGATACATTACAGACCAATGATACATTACAGACCAATGATACATTACAGACCAATGATACATTACAGACCAATGATACATTACAGACCAATGATACATTACAGACCAATGATACATTACAGACCAATGATACATTACAGACCAATGATACATTACAGACCAATGACACATTACAGACCAATGATACGATACAGACCAATGATACATTACAGACCAATGATACATTACAGACCAATGACGTATTACAGACCAATGATACATTACAGACCAATGATACATTACAGACCAATGATACATTACAGACCAATGATACATTACAGACCAATGACACATTATAGACCAATGATACATTACAGACCAATGACATATTACAGACCAATGATACATTACAGATCAATGATACATTACAGACCAATGATACATTACAGACCAATGATACATTACAGACCAATGACACATTACAGACCAATGATACATTACAGACCAATAATACATTACAGACCAATGACACATTACAGACCAATGATACATTACAGACCAATGACATATTACAGACCAATGATACAATACAGACCAATGATACAATACAGACCAATGATACATTACAGACCAATGATACCTTACAGACCACTGAAACATTACAAACCAATGATACATAAAAGCAGATACACTTAAGCAAATTCATAACATCAATTCTTAACATCACTTAATAACAGCCATCTCTATCTCTGTTCTTAATACAGTCTATGACACTTCACATGATCCTCAAATCTTTCCGTTGTAATTTCACTGAAGTCATTAGTTAGATAAATTCACGAGTACTCACACTACTAAAAGGGATCACTAGACTCACAAAATAAAGGTTGTATATGGTTAGAATACGTACAGTGTGCTGCATGTCATTGTCATGGCGATTATGGGCTTATGGATGTTTAATTCGCCTGCCCATAACCCCCACTAAGTAATCCTCCTCAAAATGAATGCACACAAATATGAAGGCAAACCATTTGTCCTCTAAATCTCCCCAGAAGTTGTTTATATTTGCCCTATATTGGACCAAAATACAGTACGACATTGATACTCCACATTGTTATTTATAATGTGAACTGCAACACATCCGTAATGTTGAATCTGCATTCATTCAACTGTGGAAATCAGTGTGTGTATGGCTGCTAGACTTCTAATAATGGGGGCTTCCCTGTTTCCACGCATTTCACTCGCAACTCTACACAGCAGGAACTGCCACATTTTCATCACACATATCAGGGCTGACAATCTGATGTGAAAAGATCAGATTAGACAAGAATTATTTGTGAGAAAGAGGAAGAAACTGGACTCTCACAGACAGGGCAGTCAGAGCCAAGGGCTGTATATAAAGTAGACATCCAGGGGTTGAATATATAGTAAACATCCAGGGGTTAAATATTTAGTAGAAATCCAGGGGTTGAATATATAGTCAAATCCAGGGGTTGAATATTTAGTAGACATCAAGGGGTTGAATATATAGTACACATCCAGGGGTTTAATATATAGTACACATCCAGGGGTTGAATATATAGTACACATCCAGGGGTTTAATATATAGTACACATCCAGGGGTTGAATATTTAGTAGACATCCAGGGGTTGAATATATAATAGTACACATCCAGGGGTTGAATATATAGTACACATCCAGGGGTTTAATATATATTACACATCCAGGGGTTGAATATATAGTACAAATCTAAAGGTTGAATATATAGTACAAATCTAAAGGTTGAATATACTGTATAGGACAAATCTAGGGGTTGAATATAAAGTACACATCGAGGGGTTGAATATGTAGTCGACATCTTTGTCCAAATACTCAATGATGCCAAAAGTGAAATGACTCTCTAATGTCACTTAAAAAATGTGTTGACCTCAAAAGCAATTTGCATCATCATACACGGGGCCTCTGTGTTTTTATCTGTTATTATTTATTATTATCATATTACCAACTGCATATTTGGTTTCGCTTTTGCACACATTTTTCATAGGAATAAACAAGAATTGTCTCTGACTCTCATTGTTGAATCAGAAGTCCAGCTAGAACTATTCATGGGTCTTGACTTCGTGTCCTTGAGCGAACGTGTCATTATAGCCAAGCTCGGGGGGTGATCCTGCCACTGTGGACTACTGATAAACTGGGTGTGGATAGAGATAATTAATGACACACACCCAGGCACAGGAAGAGAGGGGGGAGGGATATAATAATATAGAACATAGAGTTATTAGTATTATGGGTAATATTATACCGTTACAGGTCTGTGTCCCGCAGCATTTTAGGTTGAATTCTGCATTTTGACTCCGCCCTAAACTAGACCTAAAATGAGACAATTGGGAATAATGACAAAAATTAACGATTCCATGTTTTTATTATGTGCATATTATGTAATTATGTATTTTGATCCTGCTTATTCCAAGCAATGTTTTTGTCAACACTTTAAAAAAAGATATATGTTACGACTAAGAAAGATGACAGGATTTTTACCCCCTGTTGAGTTTATTATAACCCTTTCCTTTATATGAAATTACTCAGATAACGGCTTTCATTTAAACATGCGCTATAGAGAGATAATCCAAAATACAAAAAGCTCAGGTTCTCATATGAATGAAGTTAGCAGAAATTAAAACCCAATCTAAAGATTGTGGATGGAAGACTAAATGTGGGGATTGAGGGGGTAATAATCGGGTTACACAAAAAGCGGTGAATGTCTTTTGCTCACACGCCCAATGGCAAACTGATGGTCCACTCTGTCCTGGAAAAATAGGTTAAACACTTGGGAATTGGAAGATACAGACCAACTAAATTGAAACAAATGTGTACATCAGAACCAAATTACTTGGCGTATCTATATATCGTATCTATATATCGTATCCATATATCATATCTATATATCCATATATCGTATCTATATATCATATCCATATATTGTATCTATATATCGTATCGATATATATCGTATCCGTATATCTCATCTATATATGTCGTATCCATATATCGTATCTATATATCGTATCCATATATCGTATCTATATATCGTATCTATATAGCGTAAATATACTGTATCCATATATCGTATCTATATATCGTATCCATATATCGCATCCATATATCGTATCCATATATCGTATCCATACATCGTATCTATATATCGTATCTATATATTGTATCCATATATCGTATCCATATATCGTATCTATATATTGTATCCATATACCGTATCTATATATCGTATCTATATATCGTATCTATATATCATATCCTTTAATCGCATCTATATATCGTACCTATATATCATATCTATATATCTTATCTATATATCGTATCCATATATCGTATCCGTATATCGTATCTGTATATAGTATCTATCGTATCTATATAACGTATATATCGCATCTATATATATATATCGTTTCTATATATCAAATCCATATATCGTATCTGTATATTGTATCCATATATCGAAGTCCATATATCCTATCTATATATCGTATCCATATATCGTATATGCCTATATGCCTCTGTTGCAGTGTCAAATCAGCAGGGGCGCTATCTGAGCTGGTGACGCTCCTCTGACGCGCAAACAGCCGCACCACCCCGGAGTGAAGCTGCCAGGGAGCGGAGGGGCTGTGAACAGGTCACTCTCTCGCCTTGTTTTTTTTTATCGAATGCGAAGGGAGCCAAGTCTTGCGGAGAAACTAGAGAAATCCCACCGAGCAGGCCTACTATAGTGCAGGAAATTATCGCCGAAACGCGCAGAAATGGAGGTTCCAACATTGGGACACAACCTATCCAGCAGCAGCCCGATGAGTCCGTGCGAGGGCATGGTGAAGAACCTGAGCCTGGACGGGATACACGTATGCGAGCGAGAGGGTAAGGGGGTGAAATAATACCCAATAACAATAAGCTTTACGTGGTTGGCATCAAGACATTACAGCAGTTCCATTCAGTGTACATCAGGACATAGATATTTCCCGTTGGCTAAAGACAGATTAGAGACAAGGCATTGGGCTCTATTCCTCCACACTGGAGCCAGAACATCATAATATGCGTTCAAATGGTGGAGAATAATTCTGCTGAAGCCCTTATTTTATTATGCAAACATAATAATACGGGTATAGGTGTACAGTTGATCTGGTGTGGACAGCGGATGGGGCTCTGTTACGTGCGTGCGAGGAATATCTGAGCAGATCCATGCACAGACTCGTCACATAACATAGAGATTTATTTTATTTTAACATGATAAAACACCGCACATGCACGGACATTATGTGAAAGCAATGTTTCTGAACGGTGTTGTCTCACTGTTTCAGCACTAAGGACGTGGACAGCAGCTATACGGATTGCTTTTACTTAGGTGAGGCTATAATTATTAGACGAGCCTCCGATTGGATTGTTCGTGCCTAATGTGCAGCTATATGACTAAGCTTGACTTATATATATATATATGCATATATATATAGTATGCAGACAACTTTGCGGTTATAAACCACAGAGGCTATACAAGCCCAATACAAATATAGCTTTGATAAATAATTTCACATCCTTGGACTAAGAAAAGCTACAATCTTAGATGATTCTGCATCTTTTTGAAAAGCTATTTGGGTATTCGACAGTGGTACAATGGTTTAATCCTCTAGTATTTTTATTTAAATGCCTTTTTAATTGTAACTTAAACATTAAAGTATTCAAATGCAGGATATAGCCTAACGACTATAGGTTAACACCAGGTCACTAGGTTATGTAATTAATTTGATACAATAAGGTCGTTTTGAGGTCCACATGCAAATGAAAACCAGCTGTTGCTCTGCCTAGCCTTGTATTCTTGATGTATAATCCATTTTGCTGATTAAAATGAAAAATAGCAAGTCATCATCACATGGGAGACTGTCTGGGCTCAAAGATGGCTGCACCTGGAATTACATGTGCAGTCAGAGATGTGGCGTCCACACCCTTAACTATTGTATTCAGAATATTTTACAAAAGAGTCAGAGACACCGTACATATACGTAATTGTATTTGTTCAATAACATAATCTTACTTGAATGACAATTCAAACCATTCATTGCATTGATATACAATATTACACCTTTTAGCTATTTCCACTAAAATACTCAAATACATGCTTTTAAAAAGGTATAGATGAACTTACATATTAATATGCCTTGTGTGTTTGTTTTTTTGTACACAGGTCGAGTTGTTAAATTGGGCCTATCAGCCAATCTTTGTTTTCATCAGATCACCCTAAGTTAGATCCTGCCAACCTAAGGCATTCATATTATCACTGGTTTATTCTTTCATCTGATGGGTTTACTGCCCGTCATTTAATGGTATAGGATGCAGCTTATATCCTCTTACGCCTGGCCTGATTTCAAAGCTATAGTTTTAGTAATGGTAAATTCTGGCATTCTGAATGGCCGTCGCTGTTGGTGCCAGCTCAGTGCTTTGTACTGGGCTTGTATCGGCCCATTTGCAGCATACAAGCACTCCAATTTGTCAGGCAGCCCTCTGTAAATAGTGGCTAAGTGTCCTTGAGCTCCCTACTGTTGACAGTACAACAGCACGGAAATCTCTCAATATTATACAGCTTCTGAGAGTAAATTAAATGACTTTATTATAATCAGGTGCCTGCATGTTTTAACTTGCTTTGATGATGCTTTGTGTGGCTTACAGGATTATCTGTATGCTTTTAAGTTAACAGTCTTAAATATGTTTTCCACATCCCAGATGTTTTAACATTTTTTTCTGACCACTGGAAGTAAAAGTGGCGCTGTTTAGCCTGAAATGGGTCCCACAGAATAACCGGTGAACTATGTCATTAAAACAACTTTCATGAACATACAATTGGAATTGGATGATAGAGGACTCTATTTGGGACTTACAGATAGTTTGTAGTTTGCCTTCTCGAAAAACTGTGCCACTTATTGCAAGCAAAATACTGGTTCTACTCCAAAATGGTACACTAATTGAGTTGGTGCAAATATGTGCATAGAGCGCCTAGCTTGATTTTGTCCACCATTAAATCAACAGAGAAAAATTCTAAATAGATTGTCTTCAGATTAACCCTTCTTTTTCCAAAAAAAACGAAGTAGAATTGGAAGACCAATTAAAAAAAGAACAAAAAAGAAGACGCAAAATGTTAACATAAGAAAATTAATATATATATGTAAATATTGGTATCGATCTTTAACTTTGATCATTAGCTGACCCTCCCTCCTCGTATTTGTATTTCTCTTGCTTTCTCAGGGAAGATGGACAGTCATAGTAACCAAACCCCACAGACTGAAGACAGGCCACATGCATTTGTCGTGAAGAAACAGCCCACGTAACAAAGTGGCTACTTCACTGTTGGTGGTCCCTTTACTAGATATAAATAACTAGTATGGCACAGCAACTAAGTATATACTAGTTTCAACCTATCCAGAAAACAGTATAGGGTAGTGTGCGTTTAGGGGTGTCTTGTTGGGGTTTTGCTTGGTTCTCTGCGAATGGCCATCATCTGGTACTTTTAATGAAGTAACATATATATCTACCTGCCACTTTGATTGAGCCAAGGTTGTAGGTTTGTATTGCATGTATTGGGCTCAGGCCTAATGGATGCCAGGATATTCACACTTTACAGGACGTTCATATACCCGGTCTGTAATATTGGGGATTTATTGACCCCTCCCCTGTCCCCCCGTCCCAACATCCAGGATTGAGCAATCTATGAAGCAGTAAGAGCACAAGAACCCCTGTGGGTATTTGGCCTCTCCACAGGGGGTAGTTGACAACATAGACTTACTAGTGAAATTAACATGAGGGATGCTTCAGCAGCACTCTGAGCAAAGTTCTGTCGGTGGTACAGTAACAGAAGATTATTTGGAACCACTTGGAAGAGGTGTTAGTGAGGCCATAAGGGGCTGTATTCTGGTCTGTGTGGGTCCTAACACCCCAGTATAGTGACGGGGACACACAGAAGGGGCTGCACTCTGGTCTGTGTGGGTCCTAACACCCCAGTATAGTGACAGGGACACACAGAAGGGGCTGTACTCTGGTCTGTGTGGGTCCTAACTCGCCAGTATAGTAAGGGACACACAGAAGGGGCTGTACTCTGGTCTGTGTGGGTCCTTACGCCCCAGTATAGTGACGGGGACACACAGAAGGGGCTGTACTCTGGTCTGTGTGGGTCCTAACACCTCAGTATAGTGACAGGGACACACAGAAGGGGCTGTACTCTGGTCTGTGTGGGTCCTAACTCCCCAGTATAGTGACGGGACACACAGAAGGGGCTGTACTCTGGTCTGTGTGGGTCCTTACGCCCCAGTATAGTGACAGGGACACACAGAAGGGGCTGCACTCTGGTCTGTGTGGGTCCTAACTCCCCAGTATAGTGACAGGGACACACAGAAGGGGCTGCACTCTGGTCTGTGTGGGTCCTTACGCCCCAGTATAGTGACGGGGACACACAGAAGGGGCTGTACTCTGGTCTGTGTGGGTCCTAACACCTCAGTATAGTGACGGGGACACACAGAAGGGGCTGCACTCTGGTCTGTGTGGGTCCTAACTCCCAGTATAGTGACAGGGACACACAGAAGGGGCTGCACTCTGGTCTGTGTGGGTCCTTACGCCCCAGTATAGTGACGGGGACACACAGAAGGGGCTGTACTCTGGTCTGTGTGGGTCCTAACACCTCAGTATAGTGACGGGGACACACAGAAGGGGCTGCACTTTGGTCTGTGTGGGTCCTAACACCCCAGTATAGTGACGGGGACACACAGAAGGGGCTGTACTCTGGTCTGTGTGGGTCCTAACTCCCCAGTATAGTGACGGGGACACACAGAAGGGGCTGTACTCTGGTCTGTGTGGGTCCTAACTCCCCAGTATAGTGACGGGACACACAGAAGGGGCTGCACTCTGGTCTGTGTGGGTCCTAACTCCCCAGTATAGTGACAGGGACACACAGAAGGGGCTGCACTCTGGTCTGTGTGGGTCCTTACGCCCCAGTATAGTGACGGGGACACACAGAAGGGGCTGTACTCTGGTCTGTGTGGGTCCTAACACCTCAGTATAGTGACGGGGACACACAGAAGGGGCTGCACTTTGGTCTGTGTGGGTCCTAACACCTCAGTATAGTGACAGGGACACACAGAAGGGGCTGTACTCTGGTCTGTGTGGGTCCTAACTCCCCAGTATAGTGACGGGACACACAGAAGGGGCTGTACTCTGGTCTGTGTGGGTCCTTACGCCCCAGTATAGTGACAGGGACACACAGAAGGGGCTGCACTCTGGTCTGTGTGGGTCCTAACTCCCCAGTATAGTGACAGGGACACACAGAAGGGGCTGCACTCTGGTCTGTGTGGGTCCTTACGCCCCAGTATAGTGACGGGGACACACAGAAGGGGCTGTACTCTGGTCTGTGTGGGTCCTAACACCTCAGTATAGTGACGGGGACACACAGAAGGGGCTGCACTCTGGTCTGTGTGGGTCCTAACTCCCCAGTATAGTGACAGGGACACACAGAAGGGGCTGCACTCTGGTCTGTGTGGGTCCTTACGCCCCAGTATAGTGACGGGGACACACAGTAGGGGCTGTACTCTGGTCTGTGTGGGTCCTAACACCTCAGTATAGTGACGGGGACACACAGAAGGGGCTGCACTTTGGTCTGTGTGGGTCCTAACACCCCAGTATAGTGACGGGGACACACAGAAGGGGCTGTACTCTGGTCTGTGTGGGTCCTAACTCCCCAGTATAGTGATGGGGACACACAGAAGGGGCTGTACTCTGGTCTGTGTGGGTCCTAACTCCCCAGTATAGTGACGGGACACACAGAAGGGGCTGCACTCTGGTCTGTGTGGGTCCTAACTCCCCAGTATAGTGACAGGGACACACAGAAGGGGCTGTACTCTGGTCTGTGTGGGTCCTAACTCCCCAGTATAGTGACGGGGACACACAGAAGGGGCTGTACTCTGGTCTGTGTGGGTCCTAACACCTCAGTATAGTGACGGGGACACACAGAAGGGGCTGCACTTTGGTCTGTGTGGGTCCTAACACCCCAGTATAGTGACGGGGACACACAGAAGGGGCTGTACTCTGGTCTGTGTGGGTCCTAACTCCCAGTATAGTGACGGGGACACACAGAAGGGGCTGCACTCTGGTCTGTGTGGGTCCTAACACCCCAGTATAGTGACGGGGACACACAGAAGGGGCTGTACTCTGGTCTGTGTGGGTCCTAACACCCCAGTATAGTGACGGGGACACACAGTAGGGGGTGTACTCTGGTCTGTGTGGGTCCTAACTCCCCAGTATAGTGACGGGGACACACAGTAGGGGGTGTACTCTGGTCTGTGTGGGTCCTAACTCCCCAGTTTAGTGACGGGGACACACAGTAGGGGGGACTCTGGTCTGTGTGGGTCCTAACAGTAGGGGGTGTACTCTGGTCTGTGTGGGTCCTAACTCCCCAGTATAGTGACGGGGACACACAGTAGGGGGTGTACTCTGGTCTGTGTGGGTCCTAACTCCCCAGTTTAGTGACGGGGACACACAGTAGGGGGTGTACTCTGGTCTGTGTGGGTCCTAACACCCCAGTATAGTGACGGAGACACACAGAAGGGGCTGCACTCTGGTCTGTGTGGGTCCTAACTCCCCAGTATAGTGACAGGGACACACAGAAGGGGCTGTACTCTGGTCTGTGTGGGTCCTAACGCCCCAGTATAGTGACGGGCACATTATACTGTCAAAAAGCACTGTCCTGGATGAGACGTTAAACCGAGGTCTTGACTCTCTGTGGTCATTAAAACTCCAGGATGTCCTTCGATAAAGAGTAGGGGTGTAACCCCGGCATCCTGGCCAAATCTGCCCCTTGTCCTCTGTCCATCATGGCCACCTAATCATCCCCATATATACACTAATTGGCTTCATCATTACCGTCTCCTCTCCACCAGTAAGCTGGTGTGTGGTGTGCGTTCTGGCGCAATATGGCTGCCGTCACGTCAATCAGGTGGATGCTGCACATTGGTGGTGGTTGAGGAGATTCCCCCTTCCATGTAAAAGCGCTTTGAGGTCCCAGAAAAAGCGCTATATAAATGTAATGAATTATTATTATTATGACTGTTAATGCTTATCAATAGGTCTTCCGCTGACCAAGGCAGGCACCGGTAATTACACTTATCTTGTCAAATTATTTTCATCCTTCCAAAAAGATAAGCATTGCAACACAATTCAGCTGGCTGTTCAATCTATTTTCAAACTGACGGTAATCATTCGATTTATTCAAGATTTTATGTAAAATAGGCAGGCCCTGTTTCCTTGCAAAAAGAATTGGTCCCAAAACAAATCCTGCATTGCCACCCAAGCCAGCTGGTTGTTTGTTCCTTTCAAAAGTTTTTTCTTCAAAACGACTGGTCGCTCATTCGGTTAATTCATTTGCTGTGGTCATTGGGCAGTCAGCCAGTTACTGTTGAAAGCAGTCGCACTGTCCTTGGTCCTACATTCAACACATCATCTGGCTCGTCTTAAAAGCTGTTACCCAGTGTACATGCATGACTATGTTATATATAAGAGGAGTTATCGTAGTCACTGATGATTTTTGTAATCTATAATTTTATAACTGGACTATGCAATGCATCTTGGTCTCCTTGACTTTCTAATGTTTAACCTGAAACAAGAGAGTCCGTTAAAATAACTTAAAATATCTGTGGTTATGCAAACCAATTTCTATGATACAAATGTTTAGGCAGAGGCATTAGAAATGTAGAGAAACATCCTGTCTTGCGTCATAGGATTAACCGTGATACGCATTCTTCACTGCAGCTTAGAAAAACGGTTTTAAAAATGTCAATCATAATTTCTAGTTATATATGTATTCATTTATTTTGTATTGTTCCACCGTTTTCTTTTATAAATATGTTGTTGTTGTTAACAGCATGAATTCAAACATTGATTTGTGGCAAAAATGCCCCTGAATGAAGACTTTAACAGAGTGAACATTTTTATATAGAGAAATCTAATTAATCTTACTACTAAATTCAGCATCAGAGCTCATGGCCCTTGATTGAATTTCCAAGGATTGCTACTGTTCCTATTGTTCATTGAGTCCTGTGAATTACAATGAAAGTCCGAACTAGTGCATTGTGTTCATGTATTTAGAGCTTATACAACACCACCATTGTTTTCATGCCAAGTAGCAGTCATTTCGTGTGTATTGGGCCCTACGCATGCTCATGGTACAAAGCACTTATTCACTCTGTTGGTTTGTTGTAGCCTCTTTTGCTCTTTTTATATCTGCGTGTGTGTGGGAGAGTGACAAAGAGCATGCTTGTACGTAGTTAGGCAATTTGTTATTACCCCACTGATTCTTGAGAGTCGGGACAAAACACGTCCCATATAGAAAAGTCTAATTTATAGCAAAAATTAAGAAATTCATCATCATTGACATAATTACAAAGTTAAATCTAAAGGAATTGTATATACCTATCTGATTTTTAGGATAAGCTTTTTTATATTTTTGGAGAAAGTTTGTTTAAATGTGTGATCTGTGGTTAGAAGGTCCATGTTATTGCACTTGTCCTCAGCAAGAGGTCACAATATTAACCATCCCAAAAAACGTTTAAAAAGTTCTACAATTGTGAAGACATATATATCAAATAAAAAATAAGGGGTATAAATATAAAAAACAATGCATGAAGTGAACATCAAACAATATTTTCCATAAAAATCTGCCTATTAAAGTTGTGTCCTCAGTTTCTGTCAACTCCGTAAGATTTTTTCAAAAGCTGTTTAAATCAGGAAATAGCATGGTCAAGCTATATCCCTGAGGACCGTTTTCATCTCCCTGACTGTGGTGAATGCAGCACTACCACTCATGCAGAGAAATGTGTTTTACATTTTTTAATTTTTTAGACAAACAATGTCAATATTCATATGGTCACAGCTGCACCATGTCAACACCATCTTTCTGTTAAGATTATTATTATTTTTTTTTTAATTTAAGCATTTTAGTTAGGTTATTGGGACAGCTAGCAACTAAGGAAAAACTACCTAGCTGCAGTGTACAATACATGTTTTGGAGGGAAAATACATGCCACTACGTCAACTCCGTCAGACGTCAACTCCGTCAGGTTCTATGTCTGTTGGAGTTGACCTGTAAGCTGACGGAGTTGACAAATCCACCAATAACCTCTTAATGTGCGATTATAATATTAACTTTGCCAGCACTTTAATATATATACTGGAATGTATTACATTAAGGGTGGAAAGGCAGGGTTTTGCACACTTTCAGAGTCAAAGAGACAGGATGCCTCAGCAATCTGGACACACATGTATGGATCCAGTCCTAAAAGATATTAAAACGAGATATCCACAGGTCACCACTGTGCAATTTTGGTCTGATGGTCCAAGTAAACAATATAAGAACAAGAACACATTTTTCCTTCTGTCTTGTATCCCCCCTACACTTGGGTTTGAAAGAGCCACATGGAACTTCTTCCCCACTTCCCATGGTAAGGGCGCACCAGACCATTGCTGTGGATACTGAGCATCAAGATGTGAAAGTGGAGTTTCTGCATCCCCATGGTCCAACAGCAAAGTATCAGCCTAAGCGTCTCACAAAGGATGTCTGTTTCTGCCCAGTTAAAGACATCATAGTGAAACTAATGGGAATTGCATCACCAGTCAAATTAAGAAAACAAGAGATCTACAGCATAGCCCCTGATGTGATGGACTTCATAGAGCGTGAGCATGTCCGACGCCTGCTGCTCAAGGCATAAGTGCAGGTTAGATTATGTGTTGCAGTATTGTTGTCAATTTAAGATCACACCCAATATAAAGTAGGCAGTGCAGGGCAATCATACATCCAACACACCCAAACACACACATGCACGCGCGCACACACACACACACTCACTCACACACACTCCACTTTAAAGTAAATATCTACATACAAAGGAGAAAAAGAAGAGGATAAGAGGTGGATGAAAAAAGGAAAGCAGGAGGTGGTATAGGGGAGGTAGATGGAAACAGAGGGGGAGGTTTCCCTTATTGTTATTTTTTTTATAGTTGGAAACGGTGTAATTTATAATAGTTGGAAACGGTGTATGTGCAATATGTTTATTATAGTTTGCTTTACAGTAAGTTCAATACTCTAATAACAATGAGTAGTTATAGTAGTAGTGTTTGAAGAGCGCATCTGTTCAATAATCAGCAATGCACACATATTTTTTTGTCAACACCATCAGTTTTTGTCAACACCGTCAGATCTTCATCAACAGCGTTGGATGTATTTGTTAATGTTTTTGGGGAAAAAATATTCTTCCTTCAGTTTATGTTGTTTTGTAATAAATGACCATCTGATCTACATCCTCTTATGTTTTATTTATTTAAGGATTTTTTTTTACAATATTGAAGTTAAAATCAATGTTTGAAAATGCTAATATTTTGAAATCTGAGTTTTCAGAATAATGTGGAAGTTAAGTTTATATATTGTATTTTTTTTTACATATCAGAGTAACTAAACACTATTACAATATACTTCAGAACTTAAGATTCTTGTTAGATTGAAAGAATTAAAATGTTATACTTTTTGGGTCAAAACAGCAGAGCTTTAACGAATCTGTGTTGGATTAAGTCACAGAAATCCCCAGCATTTAAAATATTGAATAGCATATAAGCTTGGAATCAGAGGAGATTTCAGTTGCCGTGACAACAGATACATGTTGGAGCTCCCTGCTTCATAGTAAATTCTCCATAGAAGACTGTGGCAGTGCTTAAACTACTCTGTGTAGGGGACTGGAGTACCCCGTCTGATGTACTCCGTCTAAACGTTAGTTGAGTCACAGGTGAAATACTGAGAAATGTATCAGAACCTTACGCCTAACACATCCGTGTGTCCCTGTCTACAGGTAATGCATCTCAGGACAGTGGCATCTTAGAGATGGAGGCACTTCCTGTCCCTCAAAACATCAAGATTAGCAACATCACATGTGATTCCTTCAAGATATGCTGGGACACGGAGCCTCGAGTCAAAGAGCGGATCACTCACTACTTCATAGACCTGAACAAGAAAGAGAACAAGAACTCGAACAAGTTCAAACACAAGGTAACTATTGTGCACCCTCAAAACAATGTCATTCAGGCAATTTGAAAAGAATAACTTACACTTTGTAAATGTATTATACAGTCAAATGATTTCTACACAAAAATGCAAGTTGTTTAGTAAGAGCAAAAACACCAAGCCGTGTCACTCTACACCGATCATGAAGTGTAGCAATGTAAACTCATGATGAACATTTCCCAGTGCTCAGAACTCACACACATTCTCTAGCACCTGGAAACCCTGTGTGTTCTATCTCTGTACTATGCTAGCTTTACACTGCGTGAACAGAGATCACTTTTTTTCAGATTAATCGAATACCAAGAAAATGTATTTTTTCCCATTAATTGTGTTTTTAGAGACCGCTATGTAGGTATTTTTCGAAATTGTGGTAGGTACAATGTTGTGCAATATCAAACGACTATTGGCACTATATATGTAGTGAAGGAAGAAAGTATTTAATCCCCTGCTGATTTTGTATGTTTGCCCACTGACAAAGACATGTTCAGTCTATCATTTCAATGGTGGGTTTATTTGAACAGTGAGAAAAAATCACTTAGTACTTGGTGGCAAAACCCTTGTTGTTAATCGCAGAGGTCAGACGTTTCTTGTAGTTGGCCACCAGGTTTCCACACATCTCAGGAGGGATTGTGGGATGGTGTTCATTGGCCAACTTCAGACGGGCCTGTACATGTGCTTTCTTGAGCAGGGGGACCTTGCGGGCGCTGCAGGATTTCAGTCCTTCACAGCGTAGCGTGTTACCAATTGTTTTCTTGGTGACTATGGTCCCAGATGCCTTCAGATCATTGACAAGATCCTCCCGTGTAGTTCTGGGCTGATTCCTCATCGTTCTTATGGTCATTGAAACACCACGAAGTGAGATCTTGCATGGAGCCCCAGACCAAGGGAGATTGACAGTTATATTGTGGTTCTTCCATTTGGTTGTTATTCTGTCTCTCACTGTTCAAATAAACCTACAATTAAAATGATAGAATGATCATGTTGGTGTCAGTGGGCAAACATACAAAATCAGCAGAGGATCAAATACTTTCTTCCTTCACTGTATATGTGGGGTCACAAAGGCCCAATTCGATTCCTAATTAGGAAGTATTGTACTTGGCTTCATCACATACCATGTTATAGGTATATTTTGAGCCTATGGAGCTCTTGTATGTGTAGTGTATACAAATGTATTTCTTCATGTGTCCCGCACACACAAAGGCTTATTTCGTGTGCGTCACATATTTCTAAAAAACAATATGTGTCTATATCACGCAAACCTGTGATACTGCGTTGTGTTTTGCTGAAGTGTGCAGTAAATTGGACTCTCTAGACTAAGCGCTCTGTAAGTTTTAGCTGTCAACAATAAACATACAAATTCAATCCAAAATAAGGGCAACGCCGAAAGTACACACGGTTCAATGTAGCCATGTTTATGCTCGTAATAGTTGAAATTGCCATTTTTGATGTGGATGTGTAAGATGTCAACCTGTGGAGTTGGAGAAATGTAGAGGGTAGATGCACCAAGAGATGATTTAATAAAGGTCAGAGGCGAATAACCCGCGTTTCCTGCCAGTCTCACAACACACCAACATTACATGAATATATAAATATACATCCCTTTATGTTTATCAAGTGAGGAGACCACGGCTGTTCTTGATATGTCCCGTAGCATCAAGATACACGCGATGATACATTTACAATATGTTAACTCAGTGTTTGCTGTGTCCAGTTGTCGGTTTCGTGTGTGTTCAGTGTAAGCGCTCTCTGTGTTCCTGTGTTAGGACGTCCCCACTAAGCTAGTGGCGAAAGCGGTGCCTCTGCCTATGACAGTGAGGGGTCACTGGTTCCTGAGCCCGCGGACCGAGTACACTGTAGCCGTCCAGACAGCCTCCAAACAAAGTGATGGTGATTACGCTGTGTCAGTGTGGAGCGAGATTATCGAGTTCACCACCGCTGGTAAGGAGGCAGGAGTCAGACGAGGGGCACGAAACTTAATTTCATTTAAAACAAAAACTAGTTCCATCCCGAAAACCCGTATGCTTGTTCTAGCAGCACATTCTGTGTTCTCCATATTTGGTCTGTGGCTAATCCAAACCTGTGTTCAGATTATTCCACGGTGCATCTAACACAGCTCCTGGAGAAAGCTGAGGTCATCTCAGGCAGGATGCTGCCCTTCTCTGTGTTCTACAGAAACCAGAACAAAGAGTACTTCGACCAAGCCAGGTAAAAGTGAATGCAAACTGCCTTAAAAACATTTTTGACTTCCCCTTTCTACATTCTCTCCAGTTTTAGATAAAATGTGTATTTGACCAAAAAGCTTTAAATTGAATCTGATGTTCATAGTTTGCTGGCATATAGTTAAAAATAAATATTTTTTAAATGGGAAAATATTGTAGATCTTGCATGTTTTTGGTAAGTTTTGTATTTTGGAATTTAGTCAAGCTTAACAGGAAGGTATTATTTCAAACAAGCACTGACTTATTATGATAATGACCACAGGGATCCTGCATGGCTCATTGCAGTTAAGCTGATTGACAGTTACCTTAATCCAGGGCAAAACCAACAATGCCCAGGTGTCTTGTACATGGTTGTGTGAATTGTCTGAGGCCATTTTCATTGTCTGGGGTTGGTGCCTTGTGTCATTGAGCTCTGCCGACTCCTTGTGGAAACAAATGTTTATTTCCATTAACAAATTCCTTTCTCAATGACTGCATGAGTTGGATGGAAGCCTGCAAAAAAAAATGTTGTTGTGCGGGGAGTAGTGAGAGCACTTTCTGTTCTCTAGTTCCTCTTGTTTCAATTTATCGGAGGTGTACAGTTGCATGGCAAAAACAGTACAGAGACAACTCCATCTGCTGGAGAATACATGCAATGACTGTACAATAAGACAATGTATCTGATGACTGCAATAAGGCCGACATAATAACATTAATCATAGATTAATGATTATTAACTGATGAGATTGAACTGTAGTAATGTTCATGTAGTCCACGTCTCTCTCCGGTAGGGAGGCTCACGGAAACCGCATGCTGCCGGCTGTTAAGGACAACAGTGGAAGTCACGGCTCACCTATCAGTGGGAAGTTAGAGGGCATCTACTTCTGCTGCAACACAGAGTTTAACACAGGCAAGCCTCCCCAGGACTCTCCCTACGGCCGCACGCGTTTCCAGATCAAAGCCGACGTCCTGTTTAATCCCAAGACCAACCTCTACTTCGGGGACTTCTACTGCATGTACACCGCCTACCACTACGTCATCCTGGTGCTGGCGCCGCAAGGCTCGCCGGGGGACGACTTCTGTAAGGCGAGGCTCCCAGTGCTCGACATCGCCAACAACCGCTTCCTGACGTGCGCCGTGGACGAGAAGTCGGGCGACAGGGCGACAGTATTTCGGCACGCCCAGGATGTGATCATCGAGGTCATCTTCACAGAGCCTGTGGACCTGGCGCTGGGCACAGTGGCGGAGATCAGCGGGCATCAACTGATGAGCATGTCGACCTTCAACGCAAAGAAGGACCCCAGCTGCAAGACCTGCAACATCAGTGTGGGACGCTAGAGACTGGACCCGCACCCATGTTACACTAATGCAACCGCGCCTTTACACAACATATCCACAAAGAACCGCCCTCCTTAAAGAAAACAATGCAAAAGAGGGACCCGGACTGTGAAATTAACGTAACAACAGGGTGAATTTACAGCCGATTAGCATAGCCATTAGCATAGCCCTTTCTAGCTTCACAAAAGCACCCATCCTAAATTGAAGAATTGTATTTAAATCTCCAACTCCATCAGGAGATATACATTGCAACAGAGGAAACTAAATTGTGGGACCCAAAAAATATTTTGTCAACATTTTCCTAACCCACTAGTCAACACTGGACAATTAACTGAACAAACCCTTTAAATGATGTGACCGAACATTGTTCCCAGCATGTATTCAGCTTTTTTATAGATATCCTCTACTGTTGTTTTTGAAATAGCCTGTTGTCCTTTAAAACTGTTAGACATTTCTGTTGTTCACTTCAGTCCAGTCCCGGAAGACAGACGGCATTTCCGTTTTTTCCATTAGTTTGATTTCTAACCGAAGGTGACTCTTTACCTCCCTTTATTGACAGAGACTGGAAGAAATGTTGGGCTGCAGTGTCATCATCTTTAAGCCAAAGGTAAAACAAAATGGACATGACTTGCTGTAGAAATAACAAGACCAATGCAACAGTCACAAAAAAAACATGAACTCTGGATCAAGTAACCTTTAAGAGCATGATGCAGTATCTGCAGCAGAGTATAGCTGTCAGAGCTTCTACCATAGCAACATATCTGCAATGTAATGTTTTATTTATTGTAGTTATAAGAAAACCACAAACTGTGTTTTGCAACAAAAAATATTTAAAAATATTATTTTTTTTACTGATCTACAAAAAATATATAAACCCAAAGTGCACAATGTTAAAAGCTCTGATATTAACGAATAATGGCATTTTTGAATGACTAACTTTTTTTCAATAAAAGGGGAAAAATAGAATTGACTGCAGAATTAACTTGCACTATGCCAACATTCACAAATGTCATTTTTTCTTTAAAGGTAATATAACTTAAATTGCCATAGTTCATCATATCAAATTGCAACTATTACATATCACAGCACAATCTAGGACTAAAAAAAGTAAATGTGCAAAAAAACCTACAGAACGTTCAGATTGTGAAAATTGGATGACCAAAATATTTAAAAGTGCGACTTTTATGTGTAGTAGACCATGTACCTGTTATATCAACCATAGTTAAGCTGGAATAAAATGCAATTTACAAAAAAGTGCCATGAAATAGCTCAGAAATGTAATAACATGTATCGGACAAACTGTGGATTTAAGTGTTAAAGACATTAATACCATCAAATATTATAAATACATCAGTTGCACAAAATATTATTTTGTCATGAGTAATGAACAACTTCTTGCACTTGGAAAATAATTGTTCTGAAAATAATGTTATTATGAGTCAGTAAAAATAAAAGTACCACTGTGAAGAAGTCTTATACAGTCTTTGGTGTATCCTGTTTACTGATCAGGGCTTTCTGTATGCAGTTTTTAGGTTCTCGTAGTACATCTCTACCATCTCTACATTCCACTTCTTGGGCATTACTTTATAGACAAGGATTCGAAAAATGCTAACTTAATATTTCAGACAAACTGCGGCTTTCATTAGTCCCTGTGTTGCCTTATTTAGATTACTTTGTACAGTGAATTTTGTACTCAAAACATAGTATTTTAATTTTAGAAGTGTATAGTGCAGTGCAGAGTAGATGTTAGTCTCTCCTACGTCATTTTCTGTGTCGTATTTACGTGCCCCACACTGTTGTATCATTTGGCTAAGTTATTCTGTGGATGTTTTCTTCACTTATTTCTTACAAGGCATTGGTAAACTATGAAAACATATGTTCCCGGGTTTATTAAAAGAAAATCAAAGGAAATGCAAACAACGGAGGTACGTGCTGATGCGTGTGTGTAGAATGGTCCTTAAAGTCATGTTTCCTCAGCAGTTTCGGTAAACACGACAGAGCTCACTGCTTCACACCGACCACATCCGAAATGGACCCCAGAGCACTAGCAGAATGAATGACCCCTAGACATACAGTATATAGATGTAGACCTTTGATTTCTTCCAGAGGTGACATGAGAGGCATGTTGCCCACCTCATTATGTGGCCGTCACAGTGGCTCATCTGAAGAGTATGTGGAAGCCTGGGCCTGGCCTTCACATTTCATCATTTGATAGACAAAGTATGTTTGTGAGTGTGTTCTTGCATGTATTTTGGGAAAGTGAAAGATAACAGGAAAACGATGAGTCTGACTACATTACACAAATGAATAAATCAGTGTAAGATGGTCACAAGACCTACTGATATTGTTGACATAAATGCTGGGGGAGAACAAAATTAGGGTTTTCTATAAAGCTTGATCTGTCCCCATTGTCTGAGGTTGTCAAGCCATAGGCTATGACATAAGATATTCCAAAATTATTATAAAATATTTTAGGTACAATCAGAGCCCTCCCAAGTGTCTGAAGTTTTCTGACACCAATCGGAGGACGCCATCAGAAGGACGCCATCAAGAGGACACCACCAGGAGGACGCCATCAGGAGGACGCCACCTGGAGGACGCCATCAGGGGGACCCCATCAGGAGGACCCCATCAGAAGGACGCCATCAGGAGGACGCCACCAGGAGGACGCCATCAGGAGGACGCCACCTGGAGGACGCCATCAGGAGGACGCCATCAGGAGGACGCCACCAGGAGGACCCCATCAGGAGGACGCCACCTGGAGGACGCCATCAGGAGGACGCCAACAGGAGGACCCCATCAGAAGGACACCACCAGGAGGACACCATCAGGAGGACGCCATCAGGGGGACGCCATCAGGAGGACGCCATCAGGAGGACGCCATCAGGAGGACGCCATCAGGAGGGCCTAGTGACCCACTTTGGAACATCAAAGTAAATGTCACCTTGTAAAACCTTATCCTAAATTATATCAACCAATATAAAGAACACAACAGTCTTATTAGCATACTTGGGTCCTAAATAAAATTTGCGGTGGCTCTTCCTGTTGAGCAACTATACCTGACACTGGATGTGGCAACGCTACCAATTCAGAAACCTTTATTCCTATCAACCTATCAATCTTATCAAATTTATTTTGTAGAGCACTCACAAAATGCTTTTACAAACACCCAGTCCAACAGAGTTTGCATCAACAGGTTGTGGCTAGGAAACAGTGGCTAGGAAAACTTCCTGATGGGTTGAATTTAGAAAGGAACCTATAGAGGAACCAGGCTCTAACGTGTGGCCAGAACTTGTTTGGCTGTGCCAGGTGAACTTTTAACAGTTTAAGTTGGGAGGGCCTTTGTAAGGGTCAGCTACACATCTGTAGTTCTTGGTTGTCCCAAGGTGTGGGTTCATGGGCTTATGTCCTCCTAAGTGTAAACGGGAAAAAATAAAACCTTTTTCCCTTAAACACCCAAGTTCCCTACACCCCCAGTACAATAAAACCTCTAGTCTATCGCTAGTCTCATGGTCATGTGACCCCTACTGGAAGGCAGCTCCAGTTAGACCCCAGTCAAAGCATAGAGCTTCTCCATCCTGACATGCTAGTGGTTGAACCTGATTCCCCTTGAAGCTAAGACTGTAGAATTTCTGAAAAACCTCTAAGACTGTCACGAGTGTGCTGAGTTTGGTTGCACATGGGAGGTAGTGGGTGCACTCTTTAGTGTTTGTTTTTCCTTTATATTAATTAGACACCACAGACGTGATTCAATGGCTCTGCATTTGGCTTTCCGGCTTTACACCTAAGAGATTCGAGACTCGAGACAGAAGCCCTGATACCAGTAGGGGCAGTATTGTCCTTGAATCTGATATGCTGGTGCTGGACTGAGTATGCACTTTAGAAAATTAAAAAAAAAGATTCTTATCCTTGGACACAGACAGAAATAGTTGTTTGAACCAGTCGAAACTGCCTGGCATAAATAATGAGAACATATGACACTTCTGGCTCCATGGCCGCGACAGGCGGAGATACATCCCTTTGTCTTTATGAGACGGTAATTCTGTTCTAAAGCCCTTATCAGTCAAAACATGAATTCATTGGGGTGCTGTAAGGTTTGCTTCTGGTTATAATGGATTGTAAATGAACTGTTCGTGAACTCATCCGCTTATGTTTCACTTGCTGACATTGCTCCTTTACACGTCTGAGGTATTCGTTTATTACCCTTTTATTATTATTATTATACAGATGTGCTGAAGTATTGGCCTTGGCTAAGAGTGTAGCAGTGAGCAGACAGTACAGCCCCATTGTGTTAACTCAGACGCATTTCTGGCAGAGATAAAGGGAGAGAAGAAAGGACAGAAATGTAATAGACTAACAGGTATGAAATATAATACACATTTAAAAACAAAATCGAGATTTACTGAATATCCAGGACATGAAAACATAACTCTGCCTAGTGCCTAATCACAAGCATTAAGCTTATCCATTCAGTCCCTAAAGACAAGCACATCATGTGGTGATAGAGGGGTCTGGGGGGCAAAGCTTGTTGTCCTGGGCTTGCTGCTTGAAGGGGCTCAGGAAACCAAAATAAAACATGTCTACAGAATAATTGGTTCGGGGGTGCTTAATTATCCCAACCAGGGTGGACTGGTTGGAGTAAGTCTTATATTAACAATACAAAATCATGGTGAATTATTTCTGTGTGTCACACTTGTTGAAATTGCAGGACGATGGGGAACTGTTTCCCAGTGGGGCTTTTCTCAGTTCTGCACTCACTTAGGTTTTCTTAGATCTACATGGAATCCCACCAGCTAGGGCCCTGTGTGTGACTGTCACGACTGGCTCACAGGCAGGTAGCACAGGTAGCAGGTAACGGACACAGGCGCAGAGAATTCTATTAATAATGTCTTTATTTAAAGACGGAGCTTAATCCCGAACACTTCGGGTCTCACAAAACAACAAACAATAGACCGTAACGGTCACAGGATCAGAAACTGGTCGAAATACAGAAACGTACCCCATCGGTACGTACAGTCCCAGGAATGACGAATAATGTTCCCACAAAGCAGACAGAGAAACCCCAGACTTAAATACATGCCTAATTGGCAAACCAGGCACAGGTGAGGACAGAGCACAGCTGCTGTCACTGTCCTTGATTGTCTCTCTCCTCGCTGACAAAGGGGAAGTGCCAATACGGGCCATAGAGTAAGGTAGAGGGAGGGATAGACCTCAGGTCCTCACAGTGACAACCATCCTAGATTCTTAAGAAAGATTCTGGAATAATATCTGACGTAGTATCACTCCTCTGTTATCTTACTCAGTATAGGATCTGCAATGTGCGTCAGCACAAATCTGCAATTTCTTTATCTGATCTGTCTGCATTCCTGGTGCTGATATAGCTGCTTCAGATTTCCCTCAGATGGATTCTTAATGATAACAGGAAATTGTCAGGAAAATCACGTGTGGGAGGATATGATATTGGTGTGTTACAGCATTTTGAAATTGAGCATTTTTTTAGGGACAGAGTGAAATCAGTGAGAGTGGAAACGTTGGTCCAAAACAATTTTGGGTGTCTTTTTTTATTGAGCACAGTAGAATGTATGCTATTTTGTTGGTTTAAATTCCTTCTTTTGAACATTTTAATTATAATATACAGTATTCCATTGTGGCCAAAGGTCATCTGCTTGCATACAAACCCTGTGACATGGTTTTGATTAATATCTTTACGGATTGCACTTTTCTGGATGCTGAATATACCACAGTTCAATATAGTTGACCAGTTAACTGCCTTTCCTGCTGTCTGTCCACATAGCAACGGTAACTTAGTGGTAGGTGAATTGACAGTGGTAGGTGGATCATTGACATTAGCATTTAAGTAGTCAATGATTCACCTTTAGCACAACATAACATATCATAACATATCGGTCCCGCTGATAGACAGGTGAAAGGACAAGTGTGTCACTCATTCTGGAAAGGTGTGATACTTGTAGCTCAAAAGTTATAAGGTGTAACAAAAATGTAGGCACATTCACCTGGAATGGTCGCTACAAGCTTCTGTGATTAGTTGGCTGAAATGAGCAATTATTCCTATTATTTCGAGAAATGTCACAAAATAAGAAACTAATTTGGCAAGGGATTCTTGAACCACAGAACTGGATGAACTATCAGAAGTGCCTTTAATTTAAAAGGTTTTTAAATTAACATAAATGATTATAAAGTTTAACAAAACCTCAATACATCATAGGTCAATTGTAAACTATACTGACACAGACAATAGTTTGTCCTAATTAATGATGCAAGATTTTAACATAATTTCAGTCACAGGTCAGATGGGCTACTTGCCACCCGCAGTTCAAATCTATGCCTATATATCAGCCCTCTGTTGGCTTAAAGTGGAATTGTAGAAACTAATATAAACAGAGAAATAACTTTGCTACAGACACTTATGCATTTGATAACTTCTTTGGTTTGAAAAGATGACACAATCTCTAAAACAGCTGAATTATTAATAGCTTAACAGTTTGTTTTGATAACGTTCAGGTTCACTCCAATTGATTTTAGAATCAGTAACCAAGCTAAGGCTAGTGTACCACATTTGAGTTAGCTAACGTATTTAGCATTTATCTCGCTGATGCTAGTGTTTTACTGACCGTGCTAGTTATGCCTTCTGTTAAAAAGAACATGGCAACGTTGCATTCCAATACATATTTGGCAATTTTAGCAAGTCACATTGTATTACCATACCCCCATAGTGGAAATTAAACAACAAATTAGCTCCTGGCCAACATTTGACTGCATATTTTACCTGTCCACTCAGCGTCACTTTTTCATGTATTCCCTTAGTATTCATCTTAGAAAGCCTATATTTAGTCTAGTGTTCCATCGCTGAATTATAAAATGAATCCTCTAACTGTGTTACTTATGAGAAGAACGTCTGTTTAATGAAAAAAACATAAATTGGAACAAAGTCACACACTATCCACTTCAATAAAACAAAAAACAAGCAACAATTTGCTGTTTATTATTATTGTTGTTTTATAGTAGAACACATTAAAATACAACATGAAGTCAGTCACTATTCTCTCTTTATATAATATTTATTTTAGACAACAAAAATGACTTTTGGAACTGTTGCTGTGCTTTTGTATTTCATATTCAAATAAAAAAGAAATGACCCTTTAATGTTTATTTTGTCATCAAAGATTGCCATCTAGGATTATTGCCGAAAAGTACACTGACACAACTTTTGTTAGTCAGATAACAAGAAAAACATCCAGAATCACACTTTTGAAATTAATTTTCTTTTATTCACTTTTAGAAAAGTGAAGTTGAATACAAACAGATACATAGTCAAACATAAATATTATAATACTGACATTATAATAAGACAAAATGGTTCAACATAACCATGTGTCTATGTCACTGTTTCTAGCCTTTTTGGATCACAGATATTTATTAGTTCATTTAAACCTTACAAAGATACTTGATTGATAATAAACAATATCCCAGTAGTCTCAACCCTGAAGAAGAGAATAAACTACAAAGCACCAAAATATTGTTGTACATTTTACAATAAAGTGACACAAAATGTCTAAAAATGTCTAAGAAAGTATAAAAATAATGGTTTTCTGAATGACAACATAACATTATAAGGATAATTGTGTATAAAATCACTTTACATACTTACGTAGGACTGGGAGGTGTGTATGAACAGTGATTTACAAACATTCTTAGAGTTCAAGAGATTAAAATATATTGCCATTAAAAAACAAAATGTAACAAAAACAATCAATAGGACCAGCCTGGTGAAAAAATGCAGCAAGCGGGTCATGCCATTAAGAACCAACATACTTTTAAAACCCTTTAGCAGGGTCTTCGGTTGTTGAAGACAACTCCAACAAACAAGGTTGGACACCACAATTAAAATACAATATCAATGAATTTAAAAACAAAATGTGTGTACATTTACTCTATAAATTATGTACTTGGAAAAGCAAGACTTGTATTCATCAGACTTAACGTGTTGACAGGCATGAACATAGTAATGCTTTGGTAAGCTTGTGTGCATCTACAATAAAAAAAATAATCTAAAAGTGCATTCCCTCTTTTTTGTGGAAATGTACTTTTGCATGGTTAGCAATATATTTATTAATTTCAACAGTCTTTAGTCTGATTTCAATAACAATTGTAATTTTGGAAAACTGTGGTAAACTACTTTGGATTAAATTTGTCCAAAAAACAACATGATTTATTTATTTTTGACAATGCTTTTGCCCACGGTAAAAAATTTTGTTTAAACTTTAGATCTTTGCCATTTTGTTTCTTTGCTTTTACAGCACGTTTTATATTGCGAGTTTTAGCATGTTTAATACGTGAAAGGTTTGCACTGCGACATACTTCTCAGGTAAAGAAAATCAGTCATGTGACTTTATTGCCCCGTTTGAGTGGGAAAATGTAAAACCTTCAAACATGGCTCGACTAGTTTAGCTTGATATTTCACATTCCAAATTAATAACTGGAATTAATCAATAAATTAATCAGTGATGATACCATTTTAAATATTTGGAACATAATCCTGAGATGACCAAAAACCAACCTGTCTATTGTTTGGTTAAGATTAACATTCCTAGCTAAATCTGACTAACGGAGACAACTTGCGTCAGGTAAAAAGTATGCCAAAAAGAAAAAATACTTTTGAATTACCAAAACCATAGATATGAATTTGCCAAGCTCTTCTCGGGTACACAGCCATAGATATGGCCACAAAAAAAACATTGTTGAATGGTAGAATTTTCCACCACTGGTATAAAAAGCATTGGCAAAAATCACTAGTAGCACTTCTTGTTCAGGTCAACATACAATAAAGTCTCAGGCTACAGAAGCAATTTTGTCACAGTTGCTGGTGTACTGGATATCAGACCTGTCAATGTCCGCTTTCTTTTTGTCCCAACAGGGCAGAGCACAGAGAAAAAGAGTGACACCGCCCAAGAGCACAGAACCGCCACTGAAGTAAAAGGCCAACTCATAAGACTGGGTCCAATCAAAAAACCACCCTAAAACCGGAAAAAAGAGAGAAAACAGAATATTATTAGTGAGCATTATCTTTCAAAGAGAGCATGGGTTAAAGACCAATTCCTTTTCACTAATACATTATCATTGCAGTTGTTCTGTTATTATACAACCCACAACAACTGACATTGACCAATGGGAGTTGTAAATGGAAGCCCTCTTACCAACAACAGGGGGTCCAACCATGATCCCGAATCCACCGAAGAACATCAGGATCCCATGGGCTTGGGTGAGTTTGTCCAGGCCCACAATGTTGGTTGTTATGTATGACGTTAGGGACCAGTTCCCCGAGAAGAAGCCCACTGCAGCTGAGAGTACCTGAAGGTCTATGTATGTCTTTGAGATAGGGATGACCAGGAGGGCTGTACCGGAACCAAGCAGTGTGAAGGTGTACAGTAACACACTGTTAATCCACGTCACGTCTGCTAGAATGCCCAGGACCAGCTTGCCCACGCCGGACATGATAGATACAATGGAGACCAGAGGAATGATGCTTACCCCATCAATGAGGCCCTGACTCAGAGCCACGTCCTCCATGAAGAGAACTGGAGGGAAGGCTCCCAGACTGAACAAGAAAATAGCTATGCAAAGGGCCATGAAGTTCCTGTCGTGCAATAGGTCAACCGTGGAGTTCATGTACTTTGAGTAGGCCTGATGCTTTCTTTTAATCATTCTAACTATGGCTGGACCTGCGATGAAGCTTTTCTTTTTTTCAGTCACAGCGACGTCTTTAGCGTCGACTGTGATCAGGAGATCCTTGATCATCAGGGTATTCTCGCCAGTGCCCGGCGTGGTTTTGAGATTGTCACGGGCACTTTCTCAGATAGCTGCTCCTCTGTGCGCTCCAGAGCGGCTTTCTGTTTGAGGTAGTAACCAGGCATTTTCAGGGGCCTCATGAAGCCAGCACAGGCTACGAGGTTTAGGGCCAAGGCCCCAACGATCAGAAGGCAGCCGTCCAGGCCAAAAAGAGCAACTAGCTCATTCTGAGCTGTGGCATAGAGGAACCCTCCCATGCTTGTGCCTAAATGACAAAAGGGGCTCATTTATTATTCCAAACGTAGGCCCATAGAGATTATTCAATATTCTTTTTAACAATTAATTTTAATATTTTTGATTGTTGGTCAAACTTTTGGAAGAGCCACACGCTACCCTCTCTGCCTCTCGTTTGATGTAGCCTGATATTTCCTTAGAAAATGTTTTGAAGGATTGAAATGTATTTTCTTTACGGGACAAAAAAGAATGCCCTAAAACCGTGATGTATTACCAGTGTTTTTCTAGTTAACAGTCCACTTTCCTAACCACATACTTAAACATTTACCCAGCCGTTCCAATACATTCACCTTTTAAACCTTGAAAGAACTCAGCATGTGAAGTTTTGTGTGAATCCTTTGAGCAAAGAGTTGGGCTACAGTACCTGTTGTGACAATGCCAAGGGCGAGGCCACGTCTTTTGTCAAAGTACTGACAGGTGATGGTCAACGTGGCGGCATAAACAAGACCACAGCCAAGACCTGAGGACAATAATAAAGGTATCCATTAGCAAATTTAAAACAGCATGTACAGTATCTGCCAAGCCTTATTTACTATGGTGAAGCAAATGTTTTATTTTTTAACAAAGCCTTGCACGGTAAATAGTGTACCTTAATATGAAACCGAGTGACTCTTTACTCCGGAAAAGCAGATTTTCACCATACAAATCATTTTTGTTTAATGTAAATTCACCCCAAGAGACTCTCACAATTTTACTGATAAGGATTGCTGGGGGAAATGGGGGGGGGGCATTAGATAATAAACAGAGAGTCTCAGGGACTTTCTAAAAATAGATGTATGTCCTCATGTCCTCACTTTCAGGCCAAAGACATTGTTGACATTGGTTCTCTATTAATGTATTTCCCCATCGCATGACACAACAACAACTCTCGTCAACAGCTTAAATTACATTCCCAACAGTGGTGTACTATTTCATTCACTGTGTGAGATCATTTGTGCATTCATGGCTGATCTTCACAGTATTACGGAATAATGTGCCGCTTAACTAACACAATGCCAATTCATGCATGTATTATTAATTGACAGCATGTCTCAAAACATTTGGCATGGACAATTGACTTTATGTAACTAACTGTCTATTTTTGGAAGCAATCATACTGGATATATTGTCATTGGGTTGTGCTTGTCGATGAATGCATCCACAGCCTTTATGGTTTTGATGTACTAATACAAGCAAGCTGCCTGGTGTTGTAGTTCAAGGCTAGAAATAAGCATGTATTACACATTTTGGAAAAAACTATTAGGGATATTTGTTAACACTGAGTTGTGTAAATGCATAGCAAACGCAGTGACCAGTGCTACTGGCTAACGCATGTTGGCTAGCTATCTTGGTCGGACAGTTACTTGAACACGCATTCATTTTTTTAAATCTGAGCTTTTGTCTGTGACAAAGGGATCGAGCTCATCAAGATATGAACCACTGGCTAGTCTGGATTAGGGGAGTTGTGCTGTCTAGCTGAGTTGAATAGCATGGTGACTGCAACACCAAGGTTCTGGGTTAAATTCTCACGGTGACCAAGATGAAAAGGTATGAACATGTACGTCTGTTTCAATGATCTCTGACATTTGGCTCAAACTAATTTTTACAGTTATCAAGAATAGTTGACATGCTAAACAGAGAATTTGCCGTTTTGTTTCATTTTTAATAAGTTGAGCTAGGTCTCAGCAATAAATGGTTTGACAAACCTATAGATAACCACTTTTGATTCAGCAGAAAAATATGTGAAAACGTTCAAACGTACCTACAACGATCCCATAAGAGAATATGAGGAACTGGACGTTTGGGGCAAAGGCACTGAGCATCAGGCCTCCTGCCACCATTACCCCACTAAAGATAGTCACTGGACGTGCTCCAAAGTTGTCAACACAGGCACTGCAAACAGGACCTGGAGGACGACATGGGAAAGACAAGGAATGTAACCAGTACATTTGCATCTCAGTGTATTTTTATGCAAATCTTGCCACTTTATGATTGATCATTTGTTTCTGACATTAATTCGGAAACTAGAAAGCTAAGTTTCCCCAAGACTAAAAAATAAGTACATTATTTCAGAACCAATTAAGTCTTACTACTTAAATACTACACTAAATAGAAGTAGTATTTAAGTACTATTAACACAAGACTGAAGAGTGTTAAAATTAACCCATGCACCTATTTCATACATTTTTATAGATACTAATACATGATTCAAAATACCATGTTAGTACACTTGCAATATGGTACAAATATTTGTTGTAACAATGTAAGAATAGCCATTTGTTCATGTGTCTAAAAACTGTTGGAATGTTCTTCCCAGATAAAAAAAAGACAAATAGGAAAACTTACTGGCTATGAGTCCAACTCCTGAGACAAGGGAACCGACCCAGGCCGTCATGCCTTTTCCCTCCTGGAAGATGTGGAACCACTCTGGGTACAAGACACCCACCGACAAGGGGGAGCCGTAGGCCAGGAACTGGGCCATGAAGCAGGCCACAACAATGACCCATCCCCAACCTCCATCCAGAACCTTTCTTGATCTTTGCGGACTCATGTTGCCTGCTAGAATGTTGCGGCATCAGTGAGGAAGAACCTAAAGGGAAAAAATGTAAGCGTTAAAAACACAAATGGAATGGACAGAGAATGAAAAATTGCACCTTTACTAAACGCAGAAGAGCACAGATCACAGTTCACAAGCAAGTTCAGAGACCTCAATCATGATCAACTAAGTGACAGGTGTCCTAAGTTGCTTTTTTAGTTTATTTAAATGCAAACGCACTCTCACGTCTAGATGTTGATGCTGCTCTTGTCTGGTCGACCAAGCAGACCACGTGTTATAGTGTAGCCTAGGGCCACTTATCAGACAAAGTGCAACTTCCATCCTGCCCTTTGCATGTTGAGCCCCTACAGACCACACCTTTGTTCTATGGACGGTCTACTTTGTCCCATATGTCTGTTGTTCTATAGAAAAGGTGCACTTCTAAACGCGCACCTTTTTTCTCAGTCTTTTTTCTGCTTTCACTAATTATTTCTGGTTGGCAACAATCTGAGATCTTCTGCCGCAGCATCTTCCTTACATATATGTATAAAACATTATTAAACAGTGCGCAAAAGGTGGCGCACACAGTATGCGACATTTATCTATACAATTATGGTCAAACACTCATCAACAACAGAAATAACTCACCGGCTATTATTATTTTGTTAATTTGAATGTACACTAATGCATGTTTACACGCACACATTGGTGTCGCCTACAATAATGCATACAGAATATATCGACACATGCAAGCTTATCGAGCCATATTAGTCCATTACTATTTACATATAATACTATAGTGTTATTATAAAACAGGTAAATAGCCTGCTACTTACCTAACATCCACAGCAACCACCACTAGAATAACAACAGGCAAAAGCAGAATAAGTCCGCGTTTGCCTGCAAGAAATGTCCATAAGGACTGGCAGCATGTCCCTATTATTCAATAGACAAATGGTTAATAAGGAACCAACAGTGTAGGCTGTATATTGTGTGGGCCGGTGTGGACACCAGGCTCCTAACAGCAGCTAGTGGCCCATATAAACCACGTTATCCCTTTTATACTGCTTTGTTGACGGAGAACAAACCGGTTTGAAGCTGTATTTTCTGGTGCGGCTTTATGCGCCACCTCAGCTGGATGAGTCGCTTCATGTGCGCCTGTTGGAGGGGACACAGATGCTCTCATACCTGGTGTGCAGGTTCACAATGAATCTAATCGATAATATAGATGCTGTATTAGCCTTAAAAAGCTGTAAGAGCTGTAAGAAAAATAAACAAATAGAGTAATTATTCACGTTTGAATTGCTTAACCTTAATTGCATCTGCATATGCTTACATGTGCTTAATGATATTATAATAAGCCAAATCATTCGTGTTTGCATATATAAGTCTACACATATATTAGCAGATGCCAATTATGTAGCACTTTTCCTTAAACTAGAAAGACAAAGCCCACAGTAGCATACACAGTAAAAATGTTGGCCATAAATAAAAAATATGGTGTTTATGCAAAACAAATCAGCATCGTTTCGCTATTTATTGTCACTGATGATTTTTCCTTGCGCTTTCATCTCCCCTTTCTGATTGGCCCAGAACTGGCCTTGCATAAGTTAAAGTGCCATGGCTCACTAGACCTCGCATCTGCGAGATGATAACAGAGCACATAGTACCTGTTTTTGGTGTCGTTTTTCTATGCCACTGTGGGGAGTAAATATATCCTTCTAGGACAGACAATTTCCCCCAGATTGTACATGCGTTTAGCTGACCTGACCACCACCTTAGGAGTGGTGCATAAGTTTATGCTCGACCTCTGGGACATGGATAATGTCTTCAGATGCCAGGTTTCAAAACAAGCTTTTGTGCTTTTATCAGTGGTTTAAAACGAGTACACAGGAACCTGAGCATGTGCACTCAGTGGGCCCCATGTTGAGAGTCAGAATGGGACGCTGCCCATCCTCTGCACCTAAGGTTGGCCCTGCAGAAAATAAAGAAACGCGTGGTGGTGACATTTTGAAGTTGCAGACCTTCAATTGAAATACTACCTAATCTACAGTCATTGTATTGACAATGCATTCTGTCGGAATTTAGAAATGTCTGATTGTTAAATAATTATGTTCAATGTTTAGCAAACAAACAAACAAAGCTAGTTTCCTTCAATGTAATACTTTGTATTAAGTATCATGTGTATATGTGTATTTTGTGTTTTACCTGATGCCCAAGCAAAGGGACAGCCTATCCTATTACAACTCAAAAAGACCCTGGTACCTTGCATAGAGATTACACATTTGAGTACTGCAAGATGACAATTATATCACACCAAAAAGTTCAGTGGAGGGCTCACAGCTTCATAGCAACTGTATAAGACATACAGAAATGACCTAACCGCTGAGAGATTTGGGAGGTGTAGAGCTATGCCTTTCATGTTTGACCAGACACATAATTTTGCTTCATTCTTTTACGAGAAAGCATTTCTGGGCAGAGGAAAAAAGACAGCAATGTTGTAGACTACCTAATATTCTCAAGGAACGTTCATGCCGTTTCTCACAGTCAAACTCTAAGGAGTCTTATGGGCTGACTCAGATGCAATAATCCCTTTGAAAAGAGAGGGTGCAGGGTGAGTACAGTTAATTGCATTCTTGCCTGGTATTGCAATGACACACTACTTTTCATTGGGTTTTTCCCGAGATACCAATTGATCTGTACATATTTCAATAATATATAGTTGAGTTTAATGTAAAATCGATTTTATTCGATTTTAAGTCAGACACCTCTCTGTAAGCGGTGTCGTCAACGTTGAGACACTGGATGATGGTGTCATCCGCAAACATAAGGATGACGTTGGAACTGGCATATTGAAATGAGGAGACTGTGGACAAAACATGCTGTAATTTCGAAATTGTAAATAATACTTTTGCACACGTTATTAAATCTCATTGACTCTTGACAAACAGTCACCCTATCCTATCAGTGGTGAACAGTGTTGGTCTCTATCACAAAAATATAAAGATTTAAATAACATTTAAATGTGTCTCAAATAGGAGAAAAAGAAGATGACGAGTCTTAGAGGCCACACAGAATTGGTCTGCAGTCCAACAACCTCATCTGCTAATTCTCCATGTCTGATTCAAACAAATGCACACAAGTGGATTATGATAATGTATATATTAATGCTTTGCATATCAGATACACTAAGATATACTGTCCACTGATTTGCTGTGCCTGGATTTGAACATAATATTTATGTTCAAATCAGTCAAGTTTTCAGATATATTTACTATACATTGACAGTTTCATTATTTAGCAAATGATCTTAATGAGAGCAACGAAAAGTAGCAAATGCATACATTTTCAACTATAAAAATAAATGTCTCTTTATTTTGGGTTCATCGCGTACTGTTAACATTATATGAATCAACCCTCAAGGAACAACAGTGGATTGTTTATTGAGTAAACAAAAAACTTGGACTAACCCAACAAAACTGTTCTTCAAGCTGTAAATGTAAGCTCACAGCGCCATAAACAACCGATACTAGAAAAGTGACTTAAATAAATAATACATTATCACATTATTAGGTTTTAATAATGGAATATTTATTTATATTTCATTTATGGTAATGTCCTTACAGTGTTAGAAACATTTGAGAAGACTGAGAAGATGTGTTTAGGTGGTTAAGAGTTATGGCCTTCCTTCCTACAAACACATATTGACTAAAGCAACACTTGTGTTCCTTAGTGATCAGTGGGAGGCAATAAAAGAAAATTCTGCAGGTTGCCCTTATTGATCTAAGTTAACACAATAACATAATCTAGTCTTTTGAGTATTCTTTGAAACTTCTCAGAAAATGTAGGTGTAATATAAAGGCGTCCTTAGTTGCAATCTGAGTACTTTTCCCAGCAGTTCTGGAAAGGGGATTAACCTCAAGAGAGCCATGCTTTACTTTCTCACAGAAGTATCTGTTCGCATTCACACCAAATGACCACAAGAACAGCATCCAGCTGTTTTGTTCCAGGAAAACCAAGAGGTTGAGATGGCCTGTGGACTGAATTATTCAGAGCTGCCGCTGGGGTGAATGAACCTCTGTATTTGCATTGGTTTGAAGGGCATAGTCTCACAGCGTGTCTCCATTCAGAGTTCAATGACTTTTCTTGCCTGGCTTAGTTTTGAGTTAGGTTGAGTTGCTTTGCTTTATATTTCCATAGAATTAATATACACGTAGCGCCAGTGTAAACGTTGGATATGCAAATGTTTGGACATACATACTTATTCAAGTGTAAAGTGAGGATTTGGGAACTCTCATGTGGTTATGCCTGACATCCTGTTTAACTGGCTGATTCAATGGCTACAGAAAATGACGCACCTCTAATAGCATCAATCACTCTAATAGGCCAATGACTGGATCATGTAAAATAGCTGGAGTAGTGATGAACCTTCCCAGAATAGAATGTATTTGCTTTTTGCTCCCCCAAATGATGAGGCAAAAGAGGCCCGCAGATATGTATTCCTGGGAGGATATGTCTTCCTGTCTTACTTAGAGACTTTCATAAGCAACTTTCTTTAGCTCCTGGACTAAATTTAGTAGGACGATCTATGTCCCATGTAGATTTCCAGAAGTCTGAAAATCCGCAAAGAGTAGCTTATCATTCACTTTTTTAGTGTTTCTGGGAATATTTCAAATTTATAAGCATGTTATGCCTCCCCATAAAATATTTTATAAAAGTGGACAGCATTTTTGCTGTTTTGAACATCACTAACTAGGCTTTACGTTACAAAAAACTTTTAAGACACAAATTATGCTAATAAAAAAAATGGGGATCATCTCCATGAAATAACACAATTTTTTACTAACCATTAACTTGTGACTCGACTCGATCAGAGCTGTGGAACTCCGGATTTACTTGTCCCCATTATTACATGGGATTTGACTCAAGACTTGAAAACTAAGACTTGAGACTTGCTTAGGACTTCGCAAAATTTGTGACTTGAACCCATATCTGCCTGATTCATATTTGTTGTGTTGATAAAGATGCACTTATATCGTTTTTTTTAAGAATAAATGATTGTGAAATATAATATTTGAGTGTAATGTTCTAAATTAGGATACCTTTTTCTCTCAGTAGTGTGGAACCAAAGATTACATCTCCATATGTAAAGAGAGATATCCAGCTTATACGTATTCAAGTGTTTTTCTTTGGCTGAAACGTGTGAATGTGAAGACCTCTTTATTCCACCACTGACCTGACACATTTATGTAGGATAAAGTTACACCTCAGTCTTTGGGGTTATGCGATCGCATTATAAAATCTCATCATACTAATCTCCCTGGAGAGTGCATTCATGCACTCATTTGACTGGCTTAAACCAGTCCAAACCAGGTAGACTTGATGGTTGGGTACGGACACACAGCCAGGGGACAAAAGAAAAGCTATTTAGGGAGCTGCTAAAAATTTAGTATAATTTTAAAGATAGATTAACTCCAATTGAGGGTGCTTAAAACTAAAAGGAGAGAGAACCAAGGCTCTTTTTGTCATGTCATCTACAAAGCAGCTAAGGGATTACTGAGCAGTATGTGAAGTGGTTATTCCATTTGGAACAACATACAGGTGACAATAACATGACATTGTAAACACATAACAAAGCAGCATTTTCTGTTCATTGATCTACACTAAAATGTCCATTACCACAAAATAACTAAAATATAGTTGTTGCATTTATATTCCGTTCCTCGGTTCAAGGACGCTTACGTTTTTCACAGACCACAGACCACTTCTCAGTTCCTATGCTTCCTGGCTGATGTTTTGGTCACTCTAGTGGTAGCATGAGACGGAGTCTACAACCCACACAAGTGGCTCAGGTAGTGCAGCTCATCCAGGATGGCACATCAATGCGAGCTGTGGCAAGAAGGTTTGCTGTGTCTGTCAGTGTAATGTCCTGAGCATGGAGGCGCTATCAGGAGACAGGCCAGTAAATCAGGAGACGTGGAGGAGGCCGTAGGAGGACAACAACCCAGCAGCAGGACCGCTACCTCAGCCTTTGTGCAAGGAGGAGCACTGCCAGAGCCCTGCAAAAGGACCTCCAGCAGGCCACAAGTGTGCATGGGTCTGCTCAAACGGTCAGAAACAGACTCCATGAGGGTGGTATGAGGGCCCGACGTTTACAGGTGGGGTTGTGCTTACACCATGCAAAGAAATAAACTTATCTGAGGACTGCACAGGCCAGAGAAATAAACTGATCTGAGGACTGCACAGGCCATAGTAATAAACATATCTGAGGACTGCACAGGCCAGAGTAATAAACTGAGCTTGCTGCTATGATTTTGGAACAAACTGTCAACAACAATGTTGAGGTGTTACTTAATTGATACAAGTTGTGTGTTGTCATAGCAGAAACATCTTGTGAAAATATAATTAATGCACATCATAAAAAAAAAACTGTCTGTCTGCCTAGCAACCACCTTTGGGGAACGTGTTTAAAATTCACACTCCAGTTCAGCCAGGTCAAAGGCTAGTTTTCTGAACTGGATCTAGGTCCAAAACGGCTCTTTAAATGTTGTAGGGATGATTCACCAAGAGCCAGTGATGGCGAATGACAGTAACCAGGTTTTTTTCCCCCTGCTTGACAGAGGCCACAGTAAAAGCGTGAGCAACTGTCTAATTCAATAACTTAGACACCTGTGTGTATATTTTAGAAGAGCAACTATAGTTACAGCCATGCTGGCAACGTTGCTTCTTTACTTGCGAAACTATTTAGAACGTTCCCCTTTGTTCCTCGTTTATTGATGAAACTGTAATTGTAAAACAATTTGTGGGAGAATACTTTCGATATCCACTGTGGTTTGCAGCATGATGGAATCTTTTTTGGCTTGAGTTTCCATTTTCTCTGCCTATCACGCACCGATTCGGACAATTCATTTACAGTAATTTATTTTTTATTAGTGTCAGAGGTTCTTTTTACGTAACTCTATGAACTTTAGCTCAGGGAAATGCTAAAAACAAGTGACTGGAACAAATTATACAGAATAGTGCATGTTTCAATGGCCATGGGTATACATCCACAAAGCTGGTATTAAAATAAATAAAAATCGCTTATTCCTGACCCACTAGAAATTAAAGCAGATGCCACATATTGCAAAGTCCGCTACAAACACTCCAATTACCTTCATATATTTTAATCACACAAAAAGTGTTGATCAACAGTACCATTCATTTCAAACGGTACATCCGTTTATTTAGTGTGTAAAGAGCACAATGCATTTTCCTGATAAGAAACATCCATATAGACGATGAAAGCATTTAGAAGAACACCAGAGATAGAGCTGAGAGAGCAAGACAACATGACAAGACCTATTGTAACATCTCACACTATATCTCAACACATTATAAAGCAACATTCATCTGTGGTTTTTACATAGTGTCCACTGTATCTCCAAGTACCAGGTTCACTCCTACTTGTATTTCCATGTACCAGGTTCACTGCTACTTGTATTTCCATGTACAAGGTTCCCTCCTACTTGTATTTCCATGTACCAGGTTCACTCCTACTTGTATTTCCACGTACCAGGTTCACTCCTACTTGTATTTCCACGTGCCAGGTTCACTCCTACTTGTATTTCCATGTACCAGGTTCACTCCTACTTGTATTTCCATGTACCAGGTTCACTCCTACTTGTATTTCCATGTACCAGGTTCACTCCTACTTGTATTTCCATGTACCAGGTTCACTCCTACTTGTATTTCCACCAGGTTCACTCCAGTATTTCCATGTACCAGGTTCACTCCTACTTGTATTTCCATGTACCAGGTTCACTCCTACTTGTATTTCCATGTACCAGGTTCACTCCTACTTGTATTTCCATGTACCAGGTTCACTCCTACTTGTATTTCCATGTACCAGGTTCACTCCTACTTGTATTTTTTAAATGAGCAGCACAGTGTACATACACATTTCTCCCTCTGATCATCAACACCCTATATTTGGGTTGTCATCCAACTGGCTTTGGCGATTCTTGCTGTGATCCAACTGCTTAAGTTGCTTTTGAACAAAGGGTTGTGGGCACACATGAATGTGTTACAGACAACATAAAATGGATCCAACAACCCCACAAGACTCATGAATATTACCTTGTTTGGTTATCAGCACCACAATGACACAATATGGTGGTCAGATCCAAGCAAAAGCACACATGTACAAAGCAAAGTGAACAGATTCCTACCATCCCCATAAGCGCCCTGTAAGTCAGTGAAACCCTCACGGGGCACCCTTGGCCGGTTTGCTTCAGGTCTTCTGCAGGCTCATAGAAACTGTCTCTGTGGGGCTTCAACATCCCGGTTGAAAAAGTAGCGTAGCACGGCATAGCACATGTCAAGCACATGCTAAGGCTGGGAAGAGGGATGTGCCGTTTGCTGCAACATAGCAGCTGGAGAGGAAATGAACGGGACCATCGGCAGGGCCGGTGGGTGGAGCGCGTGCAGAAGCTGAGCCCCCGCGTGTGTATTGGGGGAGGGCGGTGGTGTAGGACGTTTGAATTTGTCGGGGCTGACGCTTCTTCTCGGAGACGGCCTCTGGTTCAGAGATGAGATAAAAAAACACAATTAGTAAGTTCAAAAACAAAATTAAAAGACATGCTAAATGGCTGAAGTGGAAGTTGAAGACAAAACACTTCAGAGGCACATGCAGACTAAATATGGAAGGATATCTTTAACACGCCCAGTGTTCCCATGGGAATGTAAAAGAAAGGCAGCTCAGTTAACAGAGCAGCCAAATGTCTCTGACTCTGATCCCTCTCAAACATGAAACAGGTTCCCAACCTCAGGGTGGTCCTAGTGCCTGATGGGAGAAGAACTCCAGAGCAGCCAGTCAGACACAGTAACTTAATGTGACTTAACCTGTCCCCATAGCTAAATTAAATGGCTTTCTAGTACAGAGAATGTCGAGATGTAATGGAATTTCCTAATGCCGGTGGTAATTACAGCTGAAGAAAAGGCGACAAGTCATAGCAATGAGTGAGATTGGGCTGATCCAACGGCCCGTCTATACACACAACTGTTTCACATTAGATCCAGTGGCATATTGAGTAGCACAGATAACCACATGATGTTCAAATTAACTGTGTGTGGCCACATCACACAAAATGTATGATGAAATCTAATGTTTTTTTATTATACAGAATTAATCTATTTGAATTCTGTTGAAATTGTAATTATGCTGACAATACCCTTAAACTATAAGCTTATTGTAAAATATTGACATCTCCAATAAAAACATGATGCAATATTACACCGCTGATCGGGGCCTCAATCATAGTTCAAGTTCCTAATTCCAACGGTTGGTAAAAAGATTAAACGCTTTAACAGTAAGGATGACAATAATATTAATAAACTTCCTACTGACAGACTTTTCTCTCTAAAGTCTTTGACCACATACCGCACATGCCGAACGAGTCAACGGTTTGGACATACATATCTTTATAAAGCAGAGATTTTACATATTTGACATTGGTGGTTGTTGCACAAATTAACTCATAAAGCAACATGTAAAGCACTATGTTGTAGAAAGCAGACGACAACTGACCCCCCTAATAAGACATGTTAGCGTAGTATATCAGTAGTTGTTATGGCATAGCCGGACCCCATTTATTAAAAAAAAACATATTTTGGGTTCTTTACTCTGTTCTTGGAAAACTTTCCTGAAGAAAACTAGAGATTTTTGCGTTTGCAACTGCCTTCTACACTTTATTGTGCACAGTGCAAACTGTTAGAAATAGTATTTGTGTATAAAGTTGCATATTTGCTTATACAAAAGCAACATTACAGATTGGTGAACATTTTCACAAATGTTTCACAAATCAGAGTCTAGGCAAAATTAAAGTGTTGAATACAATTGCGTAAAAACTATACTCCCATGTTGGGGGGGTAGGTAAAATCCATGTAGTTAGCACATCAAGTGAACTGTAAACGAGACCAAACAGGTGCCCATTTGTGATGGCAGAAGCAAAGCAGACTTACGGCTACAGCATGGGAGGAGCCTCCGTGGACATGCAGAGCAGGGGCGTTATAGTGAGAGATGGCTGCTCTGGACAGGGTGCCCGGGGGAGTAAAACCAACTGTGTGGCTCCCGTACGACACACCTGGAGGACAGCCCAAGTCAAGGGGGATCACATTGGACATGGATCTATGTCTTATTCAGCATAGAATTTGGGGAGAAGGTCCGGTGTAGTGAGGCGTTGTGTACATACCAGGAGATATGGGTCGGCTGGAGCTGGGGGAAGGAGTGTATGGTATGGGACTGGACACGGTCCGTGCTCTCAGACCCTGAGCCGACATCTCATTGAAGTACCTGAGGAGAGAAAACACCATAGTTCAGTAAAACAACTTGCCCTGAAATAAAATATACATTTCTTGGACATAATTAGTTTGCATTACTACACACTATGACCTGGGTTTTACCACCCTGGTCTCGAGACTCAGAGGCCTACAAGCCGACAGCAACCGACAGTAATTGGAGTCAAACATTTATTTTTTTTACCTTGAAGGGATTCCACCTAGCGCCTTCCCTGTCCCTATTCGGGTGCTAAATAATAATGCTTGATATCTACCTCTCATCGTCCATCTCCAGACTAGACTCGCTCTCAGACAACTGTCTACAGAGGGCCTCGCGACGCTCCATCTCTCTCTGCAACTTCCTTTGGAGACGGATGTTCTCCTCACGCATGTGTCGCTCCTCCTCAATGTACTGGGCCCGCTTTTCTGTATCTGAGAGGGTCAAGACAAAAATGTGTTAAAAAAACCCAGTTATACTAAAATTTCGAAAAAACAAGTGAAGCCAAACTTGACACTCGATTACGCAAATTTTATAACAACGTGGATCGTAACCCAATGGCCAAAATGTCGTATAGAAGAGAGCGTGGTTGTTCTGAAATGAGGAGAATGCTGGTGTGCAGGTGGCAGACTGCTAAACTAGTGTTGGTGCGTCTGGTGTGATACTAAACAAGAGCAGGCCGGAAGAAATGTCATGATCGTCACATCAGGGATCTGGGATGAGCATTCAAAGATATGCAAATTATTTTAAATGCCCCATCAAATTATTGTGTACGACACATGAAGCGAAGAGTTAATTAAGTGATTATTATAACAACGGAAATGTTGTAGTTGAGTAAAACGAAATGATACGAGGGCAGACACTATTACATGATGTAGTTGAGTAAAACCAAATGATACGAGGGCAGACACTAATACATGTTGTAGTTGAGTAAAACCAAATGATACGAGGGCAGACACTAATACATGTTGTAGTTGAGTAAACCCAAATGATACGAGGGCAGACACTAATACATGTTGTATGTGAGTAAAACCAAATGATACGAGGGCAGACACTAATACATGTTGTATGTGAGTAAAACCAAATGATACGAGGGCAGACACTAATACATGTTGTATGTGAGTAAAACCAAATGATACGAGGGCAGACACTAATACATGTTGTAGTTGAGTAAAACCAAATGATACGAGGGCAGACACCAATACATGTTGTAGTTGAGTAAAACCAAATGATACGAGGTCAGACACCAATACATGTTGTAGTTGAGTAAAACCAAATGATACGAGGGCAGACACGAATACATGTTGTAGTTGAGTAAAACCAAATGATACGAGGTCAGACACCAATACATGTTGTAGTTGAGTAAAACCAAATGATACGAGGGCAGACACTAATACATGTTGTAGTTGAGTAAAACCAAATGATACGAGGGCAGACACTAATATGCAAGTTCCCAGAAGAGCAATGTGCAACATAGTTGTTGGTAATACGTTATGACAAAGTTTGTGAGAGAAACTAGGACAAAACATTATAAGACAAGTAGACCTACAGTACAGCAGTAAAAGATACATACTGTAGCACTCCAACTCCTCCATGTATATCCTGAACATGTACAAGAGAATTCACATAATTCAACACCTGAGCAAAGTACAGTTTAGTTTACTATTACTTTCAGCGTAACAACGATGTGCAACAAGACAGCAGCATTCACGTATAAATGATAAGGCAAAATGCATATTACAATTCAATCAGAAAACATAAAGTGTCTAGTTCTAACGTTTAATATGTAGTGGTCTCTCAACAGCAAGTAACCATTTTATTAATATTACTACTCAAAAACACTAAGATGATGTAGAAAAAATTATTTTGAAAAGAAACATCAAATACACAAAAGAAACATTGATATTGGCCACATGCCAAGTTTCTTTTTTACAATCTTTAATTTTGCTAGACTTTACTCCCTGTTCACAGAGAACAGCATGGCTACACACCAACTATGAAAACTGCAGACACCATGGTTATCCAGTTGATAACCAACATCAGTGAATTAGCCTGCAAGTAGGAGTTAAGCCAACTGATAGTTGTGTGAGGACAACAGCCACTCCCTCATTGTCAGCAAAAAAAAAAACATTTGTTCACTTCAAAAAAGCAGATAAGGGATTACATCCGAATCCAGAAAAACAGACCTTCAGTAGAGAGTCCTAAGTTAGGTTCATTTCTAGATCACAGACAAAGCACATGCCATGCCATTTATCTGACAATTTATCTGACATGGTCTCTGCTGAAGGCTGGCAGCCTGATCACGCCCAAGCCAAGTGGAGTGTATCCACTAACTACAGGACAGATGTAGTCCCTAACAGAACACGAGACCCCATAACAACAGGGCCAGAGCCAGTATCTATTTGTTCAACACAAACTGTCTGACTGACTAAACTGTCACACACACACATAACTGTTGCAATTCATAACAGAATTCTTTAACAGATTTATGTGTTATGCCTGATTGAAGACATTAACAACTAAGCATCTTGAAAGTAAAACAATTAAAATTCAATTCCATGTTACTGAGAACAAGCTGAAACTGTCCTAGCTAAGGATGAAAAGTTTTTATCAAAGTCAACAAGCTAATCTTAGAGAATAAAGAAGACCTCAAGACACAAGTATTGGTGTTCAGACGGAGCCACCGATGATCGATTTTCTTTTTCGATTGACAAATACCTCTTAGTCAATCCTCCCTAATATTTGAGAGCTTTATTAGGCCATTACGTCAAAGACCATCATGTTAGTATTTTTCCGACAGACCTGGTCAAAGAGTTTTGGACCATCACAGTTTTAGACAATGAAGGGCAGAGTGTCTGAAGGGAGTCTCTTCTACATCATACTTGATTCATTACTTTAACTAACTAGTTGGTACATCTACTCACTTGCCTCAATTGGACACCAACTGAAAGTAACAATAAAAAAGCACTACACAATATCCCTTTGAAATTATATTGCCACACGTAGATGGTATGACAGCGCCCTCTGGTGGAAAATCAAGATAAACTGACAGCATCCTCCCAGGCTGGGCAATTTGAGAAAAAGCTTGAGGGCTACTAAAAACCAGCCACAGGAAAAGTTAGTCTATGGTTACTCTGACGATAAACCATCTGTTTTTCAGTTTGACTGACAATTTAGGGTAAATGACTGACGGTAAAACAAACAGCCAAGTCATGTGAACGTCTTCTTGAAGACAAAAGCTATTTCTACTGTGGCCAGGGGTGTATTATGTTTCTAGGAAACCAGGTCATGTCATGACTTCCCTGGTGACCGTTGGTCTCTGGCACTCACGCTGTAGCTCGGTGGTGCGGAGGCTCTTCTTCAGTCTCTCCACTTCGTTCTTCAGGAAGCGGATATGCCGCATCATGTTCTCCGGGGAGTCAATCTCCATAGAAACATCCCTGGGCGAGGGAGGAGCAGAAACGGGCTGGTCCAACTTTTCCTGGAGGATTCTGTGAAAAACAAGATTAAATATATCAATAGGGAGTACCTCCACTCCCATAACCTGGGGGAATTATGTTGGTTGTTCAAATGTAAAAATATGCATGTTTATGGTGAGGATGATATATAGAAATGTCTGGCTAATAACTAAATGTCTAAAAAAAATGTATGAATATTCTTTAGTTGTCATTGTAATATTTGTTTAGAAGTGGAGAATAAACATAAAACATAATTGTGCCTATGGCCTGCATTTAATGCAGGAATTGATTTAATTCTTACCAGAAAATGAATGAACCACAGTAATAATTGATGGATTAATTTTCAACAGACATAATTCCACACTACCACAAACCCTGCACAGTTTCCTTTCAACCAGACTGCATCTAGTACCCACAAGTCATCTAAATGTGCACATACTGACAGTAAATAACCTATGGTTACTACATAATAAAAGACTACCTTTTCTCTGCTTCCAATTTGTCCATGCGCTTCCACAGTCTATTGACAAGAGCTTCTTGTTCTTGTTCTAATGTGTTTTCAAGGTCAATTTTCTCACGCCTTAGCTGAAAGGAAAGCACACAAAGACCCGAGATATTCAGCTTGAGAACAGAACACATTAGAAATAGGGATGCAGAGCATGATTTGGGGAAAGTTATGGGCTCCATAATAATACAACCACAAAATTGCCCAGCTTAAAATCAGTTAGAGTTATTTCACCCTAGTGTAAGGTTTAAACGAGTGATGTATCAATATGCATTTTCAACCTTGCTAAGTTATTGCCACTGAATAAATAGGACAACCTGGATGTCACACCCGTTTCAAAGGATCCAAATTATTCAACTGTGGGGATGTACCAAAGCAAATCATTGAAATGATTACAAAATAAATATAAAAACAAATCTCTTGACAGGCACTTTGAAGATGCTAGAGCATTCCCCTTTTTTCTTTCCCACTGCAAGCCAAAGCTTTACAGTGAATACTGATTGTAATGTGACTGTACCTGCTCCAAGGTCAGCTGCTTGGAAATAGTGTCGTTCTCCATTTTCTTAATCTTCTTCATCAGTTTGTTGACCTGGAACTCCTGCTCCTGTTCCAAGTGCTGTTCCAACTCAGCCTTTTCATGTTGTAACTGTTAGAGGAAATTTGGAGAAGTCAATGTAAACCTAACGGCAATCAATTCAAAATGGATATTACAGCAATGCAGTTACATGTCGATAGACCCATTTTACAAGGCGGTAAATGTTTTGTTTTTTACTGTTGGTCTTTCTAGACGTTATGCAGTTAGATTTTACAAAAACAAATCAGACTAACTACCTTCAGCCAAACACCAACAAAAAAGGTTGCTGCTAATTTATAGTGAATTAAGACAATTGTGTGGATATATTCCTTATTAAAGGGTATGGCTTACCCTTTTCTAACACCAAAATATGAGACTTTCCAAATCATGTCCATTAATTGAATTTACCCTAGGAGGACTCCAATCACATTGTTGAAAAATCAAAGATGATTAACAGTGACATGGTGAAATTAATACTTGTACATGTTAATACTTTTGTGCAACTGTCCAAGTCAAAGAGCAGTTTTTGCTTGGTCATTATGGGGTATTGTGAATTGACCAATGAGATAAACAATTGATTTTGTTCATTCTTAGAATATCGCTGTAATGTAACAAAATGTGAAAGTAGTGATGTTGTGAATACTTTCTAAATGCACAATAAATATACATTAGTGTCGTTTTAAATCTGAACTTCTACAATGAAAAATTAAGATTTTTGCTCATTTGGCAAATCCCACATAGTAGTGTCCAGTGGGCAAATATATATATTTTTTCACTTAATCTCTCATAAGTAGCAAGGGCAGTTCAAGTGGTTTAAAGTCTGAGATAACATATACTTTTGTGGCTAGGTAACATTAGGTAAAGCACATAAAAGTATATAACAGCAGACTAAAGACCAAATAGACTACCTACCATGCAAAATTAGGTTTTATAATCCGAAAGTTAAAATGTTGTTACTGCAGTTAAAAGCATGTCAAAATGGTCCTTCTTTCCTGGTTTTCTTTCCTGACAAACACACCAAGGCCGCTAGAGGTTATTTATAATTTTTACTGTTATTTTGTGAAGACTGTATGCTAAGAACACATACAGCTAAATTTTGTTTGAAGGTCGAACACTTTTAATCACTAGGCTACAAACCACATTGGGCAGACTTCCCAAACAAAAAGCAAATACTGTAAATGAATAAAAGAAAAATAAGCCTTTTTTTGCAGGGGAATCATGCCGATATTGCCATTTTTTTTTTTTAATAAGAACCTTAATGCAAATCTTATCCGAAAAAATATTAAAGTTGGGATGATGTTAGTACTTAAACCCTCAAGGCAAGAACGATTACTGTTAAGTAAAAAAGCTCCACCCAAAAAGCAAAACCGTGGCTAAACAATGTGACAAATACTTGGCATACATGAAATGCCTCCGAGCTCAGTTCCAATTCCAGCTGTTACTCACTTGCATAAGTTTTCTCGAAAGTTCATTGGTGAGAAATTCCTCTTCTTTCTCATAGTTGACAGCGAGGGTCTCCTTCTCTTTCTGCAACGCCTGGATCTTCTTGAAAAGGGTGTTGCTGATGAATTCTTCCTCCTGCTCGGCCCGGGCTTGCTACAGAATAGACAATTGAAATGTATAGAACCAATTAAAACATCACTGTAATGAGTGGTATGGGGGTGATGCCCACCGTGGGGTTGAAAAAAAACCCCCATCTAACATAGTTAGAACGACATCAACTTCCAACTGCATTTTGACCAGTTTCCAACAAGTAAAAAAAAAACACACAATTCTCCTGTTGAAGGTTGCCATTATGTTATTTCGTGAGCAGACTAAATTTCACAAGCACAAAGGTACTTCGAAAGAGTTAAAGCCCCACTTTTTTACTGTTAATTGTTGTTATGGTGATTAAATAAAAATTAAACCATAACGCGGGTGGCAGAGTAGGTGTGGTGCAACTGTGCCATAATGAATTAGAGGTCATCTAAATGGGCACATTGGAACTAGTGCAGGATTCAGTGATCAAACTACAGCAGTTGGGCACGTTCGCGGACGGTAGTTTTGCATGCCTTCCCATAAAACGCGTGACATAAGTGATTAACAATATCGAACTGTCAACTTGGTCACTATTGGCAATAGTATTGCATTGATTTGCCCTGACACGTTGGATTTATTGAAAAACAGACAAATGACCAACATTAGTTAGCAACATCAAAACATAATAGGCTCACCATGACGCTAGTTAGTTATACCACGCTACTAGTACTACTCACTAAACTACTGACGTGCCAGTGTTTCGCTGCCGTTAGTACTTCTAGCTTGTTGGATAACTAGTGGATCATAAATGCAATGTCGTATGTGTACCTGTATCTCTAATTACAATTATACGCAATCTAGGCTCACAAAAAGTAACTCACAATGGTGACGCTAGCTTTACGAAGGTCCCTGTTCTCCTCCTGCAGCGCCTTGCACTTGAGTTTGAACGTCTCCAGCTCAATCTTAAGAACTTTATTCTCCTGTTGCAGTGAGGCCAGTCGGTTTGTTAACTCCTCCAGCCGAAACGGTGACATGACTATTCCCGGCTTGCTTGAATTTGAAGCGGATGGAGACATTGGGGCAGCCGAGCTGCTACCTGCTCCGTCCGTGTCGCTCTCGCTTGCACTGTCCATGGCGGTTGTGGTTATTTGTGCGGGTCTGACCGAAAGTGTGGGGAAATCTAGTAGGAAGAGCCGGCTGTGCACCAGGCGTCGCTAGCTTTACTTCCGGGTCATGGATTTGAGTAATCCCTCAGAATAAGACGTGGTCATATTCATCTTTCGTGCATGTTATAATAACACAGTAGATAACAATAATATTTTCTGATTATATAATGTGCATTTATTTTTGGGTCAGAACCATTTAAATTAAAAGTATTCGTTATATTTGTTTTAATATGTATATGTCATAGATTATGTCTAGTCATTATTATTATTGGTATTGCAAGTGTCTAGAACAGTAGCACCTGAAATTCGATCTAATCTTAAATTTGTTTAAATGTGAATTACTGACTTAGAAAACCTCAATACACTTCAGCTGGAGTTCAATCAGTCAATCAAATGCAATTAATCAGTAGTTTGCAGATAATGTAATGTTCTTTATCTATGTAAAAGTGATAGCAACCGCGTGATGCCCAGGGTCATGTTGCAAATGACAGTGACCCAATTACAGTTAAATAACACTGAAATGCTATTTAACAAAATCTTGTAACAAACATGTAATAAACACTAGAGAACACAATTTACAGTAGTGCAAGACTGGGCTGGGGTGTAACCATTACAGACATGATCGATAAGAATACTACACACATCAAATTGATTTCTGTTTTTCATCAAAGTACTCAGGAAAATGTTTTTTCCCTCGACCTACAATGTTCTAATGAAAAGGTTCAACACAAACAATATAGTGAAATGTTTTCTGCTGGTTTTATTGTATAAATCACATCAAATAGACATAATAGTATTATGTGGCCTAACATTGTAGATCCGCTTCAAGACACAGTCACAGTTCTTGTTTATAGCACTTATTTTGCTAATAGTAGCTTTATTGAGTAAAATGTACTTTTGCACTATTTCTGGGTTGTTTTTTTCTACAAAGCTATCTCAAGAAAGATGCACTAGTATCATGTAAAATTCTCTGGATAAAAAGGCTAACTAAGTTACTAAACAAAAAAACACAATAACTAAACAGAAACAACTGATTGCAAAATCAATGCATTTTTATTTATTTTAAATTGAAAATGTTAAAGACGTCTGAAACATTGTGATGGTGTCACTGTTGCAATAGCCTCTAAAAGTAGACGTTGAATAATCAGTGCTAGGATAGTTACATTTCAATGATTTCACTCTGTTAGTAAGAATTTTACATCGAAAGGTGAAAACACATATGAAATTAAATCGACAGAATTTAACGTTAAACCATATTAAATGACCCTCTACCCTGATTGACATGTAGGATAGGTGATATGATACAACATCCTAAATGACTTCGCAAAAATGAAGTCCTTTACATGGTTTTCATGTCCACAGCATAAACATCGTTTGCACACTAAGTCAGAGACTTCACACCAGAAAAACAGCACACTTAAACTATATGGACCTCTAGTCAAACCAATACATGAAGACCTAATGCAAAGTAATTGCCAATGAGCTATCAAAACAATGCAAGTTTAGACACGGCATACAGATGCTCAAGCCTAAAAAGATCACACAGGTTCAGAGTTCAAAGCAATTTATTTTATGCTTAAATTATTGTTTCGATCATCCAGTGTTTTGTCATACATTATGCTATTAAGAGCTACAATCAAATTATGTCTTATGTGTTTTTATGTGAGTAGAATAAACTTCACAAAAATGAAATGCCTCTGCCTCTTTAAAACCACAGCAGCCTTCATAAAACCAAATGACACACTGCTAAAATAATTACAAACAGTCTTACAGTGTACAGAGACCTCTTATAGCAACACACGAAACAGCTCAGTTTTACTGCAAGCCAGTCTACATTCAGAGTATTTCTTTCTCATAGCCTTTATGCTAATGCCTGCAGAAGCTGTCCTTCAGTTTTACATAGACAAACGGTAAAACATTAAACCCTCAAAAAGCTATAGAATTAATTTCTTCACACTATTTCTCATCCCCCAACAAACCAAATGCTTTTGTTTTTTTATTACCTTATATTTGTAAAATAAAAAAGGTGACAATGTCAATGTTTGGGCTGTATGGATACATAAGACAAATGGGTATTAATGGTTAGTTTGATACAGCGTTTGCAAACTTGTACTACAAAATTGTACTTAAAATAATGTGAATGGCATGCATGAAACTATGAGTACTCTGAAAGACTGATTTTGCAGAATCAGATAGATCCCCATGTTGGAAATCACTGAAATTCTCAAGAGGATTTTCTGGAAATTTGCTCTGTTAAAATTGATACAGCTTTTTTCATATACAAACATTATACTTGCTATAATAATTAATTATACAAGAAGGTACACTGAAATCTTCCTTAGAAATGGAATCTATTTTGATAATAATGTTGAAAGCACTTGTAAAGTCCTTTCCTGTTCATTATCATCCTGTAACTCCGCATTTCATAATTGTACACATTGTTAATTATATACATAAAATGCCTTGTATTATTTTTGTTTTTAAAAAGAACCCCCCAATAATTTACACACTGATATTTATGGGTCCAAGAAAAAACCATAAGGCGAGTGTTGAAGTGGATCAGAAATGTTCCTCTTGTGTACTTGTATTGAGTTTTCTTCTACTACAAGAATTGAGCTTATGTGCCATCTTTGGTCACAGGGAAGTGTGTGTTCTGTTGCATTCGTAGTTTTCTGTAATAGTGTCCTTTTTCGTTGTAACGTTGTTTCTCCTCAAAAGCTTTCATGACACCAATGGCACGTTACAAGTCACACACAGGAAGCAGAATTATACTGGTCCAAAGATCACAGAAGTGAAAATTTGAATTCTGATTCCATGTTGACAACCTTCCAGTTTCCTCAATTGACAGCGTGAGTTTTCATGCTCATGCTAATATCAGGTGGGCAGGGCCGGTTCTAGGCATAAGCGACGTAAGCGGTTGCTAAAGACCCCCGAACGCTAGGGGGCCTCCAACCGCAAATCTAATTTTGCTTAGGGCCCCCAAAAGGCTAGAGCTGGCACTGCAGATGAGTCATGTCTGTAGGCATAAGTGCCAAATTGTCTTGGGTTTTCCAGATGTCTGTAACCTTCTGCCCTGGAAAGAGATAAGAACATACTCTGTACCCCTGGAAAATAGGAAAATATGAATTAAGACATCAGGTATTTCATGCATTTTGTATGGAAGAAAATCTGTCTCACCAGATTCTGAAACTGAATTTCTAGCACTGAATTTATTTGCATACAAGATTCAGTGTCAGAAATTCAGTGCAAAAAAATTCAGTGTCAGAAATTCAGTGCAAAAAAATTCAGTGTCAGAAATTCAGAATCAACATCCGGGATACCAAGGAAAATTAATCAATTCTGTCTCAACTCCAACCAACATACAGCTATCAAGTTTCGGGTTTACGTTTTAACTGGTGTCATTGCAGATGCGACGTGGGCGTGTCATTAGAAACTCTCTGGCTGGGAAGTTTAATGTAGTTGACCGTATCGATGTTCAAAATAATGTAAACGTCAATAAATCGTTCAAATGTTCGTAATTTTATTCTTTTAGTTAACCTGGGCGCACTACACTCTGTTATACAAGTGGTCTATATGTATCAAAAATTAATCTGGGCGCCCTACACTCTGCTATACTAGTGGTCTATATGTATCACAAATTAATCTGGGCGCACTACACTCTGTTATACTAGTGGTTTATATGTAGCCTATCACAAGTTAATCTGGGCGCACTACACTCTGTTATAGTAGCGGTCTGTACTCGTTCGTGCTGCGCCGTAAACAAACACCTCTGACCTCAGTTAGGCATACCTGCATACATACAATGCCAACACTCCAGTTTTTCCCGGGATTCTCCCGTTTTTTTGCCCCGTCTCCCGGGCCCCTCCCGGTTTGTTATTTCTCCCGGGAAACTCCCGTTATTTTCTTGGCCAAAACTCCTTAAAAATATTTGGACCAATATGTTTGTCTAATGTTGACTCATTGCCAGACCTCGTATATAAAGTATCCACACCATACAATGTTCAGCACGTTTGTCACCCTGGCAACCTTTAAGTCAGTTGCGCAGTTGATCTCCCCGCAGCTTCATTCAGACCTGAATGCGAGTGATTAATATGGGAGGTGTTCCCGCAAAGAAATTAAAGTACAGCTGTACATTTCAACATTGTTGGACGCAACAATTTACATGCATCATACAGAGTCAAATCGACAACCTCCACGGTTTTTGTAAGGTTTGTCGCATTGATTTTAATATATGACATATCACAGCACATTAAAACACAGCGGCACCTTCACGCAGAAGAGGCACAACACACAGCCAATTGCATCTGTCATAATGAAAGGACAGACAGATTTGAAGCAATTAAATATGCTAGTGCACTTTGTTTAAAAAATATGAATTCCGGAAAAAGTGGCTGGTAAAAATATAAGTGGCAGGTGCAGTGTTTCTCTACACAAATAAAAAATATTGTTGTGGCCGGCAGGGGAATAGATCCAGCGACCTACGGCTCCACAGGCGAGCGCACAACCTACCACTCCATATAGGGATATGCATTGGGAAGGCGAGTAGCAGCATGACCACGGTCGCTACAATGTTAACCAATGAAGTTGTGTTATCATTGACCCCCCCAATTGATATCGCAATGTAAAAAATCCCGGATTTTGAAAACCAAACGTGACGTTTGCATTATTTTGAACATCGTTACGGTCATCTACATTAAACATCCCCAGCCAGAGTTTCTAATGATACGCCAACGTCGCATCTGCAATGTCACCAGTTAACATGATCACCAGTTAAAACGTAACCCGGAACTTGATAGCTGGATGTTGGTTGGAGTTGAAACAGAATTGATTGCTTTTCCTTGGTATCCCGGATGTTGATTCTGAATTTCTGACACTGAATTTTTTTGCACTGAATTTCTGACACTGAATTTTTAGACACTGAATCTTGTATGCAAATAAATCCAGTGCTAGAAATTCAGTTTCAGAATCTGGTGAGACAGATTTTCTTCCATAATTTTGACTTCAAAAGAAAATATCAATTATAGTATATCTGTAGTTTTACAAATTCAGTTAACGACCACTACATTGCAGCATCTGCATTGTAAAACTATTATCTTGCAATAAGCTCACTAATCTAACAGAGCAATCTCATGACAATAAAAAAATGCTGTCAGAAAATACTCATTTTAGGCCTTGGGTTGTCATAGAAATGACCAGCTCAACCAGAGCTATGAGAGCAGCTACTCATTTTATTCTGTTGTGTTTCAAGATCATAAATGACTATATTTTTTAGCTGTTCATGGCTTCTGTTTTGGATTGACCACAGAGTTATGGGAATCCAGATGCCAAGAAATTTAATTTACATGCAAAGCAATGGAAGTTTCGTCCAGAACAGTGTGGAGTTGGACTCCAGATGTACCAGATCAGCATCAGAAAGAGAAATCAAAGAGTCATATGGAACACCAGGGGCCCTAAAAATGTTTCAGTGTTAACATTATGGTGTTTTTTTTAGCATGCTCCATTATTCCTTGGAGACAAGTCACCCACACAAAAAGAGATCAAAACAGGCAAAAGTCAAGGATTCATTTGGGAAAGTACCTGGTAGAGAACGGCTAACCCTACGAGTGAAGCTTCTTTTCTCCTGACCTCCTCTCCGCTTTCTTCCTACTTTTAGTTCCATCTCCTTGCTGCAACACACAAACACACACAAACAGACGATCAGAATCCTACATCGTGCCAGACAGTAATCCAAAGCAGCAACCCGAAACTGCAACCTGAGTGCAGTTAGACCGGAGATAAGCCACACAAGATTTTATAATGACAGCGTCCTGAGGCACATGTTAACATCTAACACACACAAACAAACAACATAATATCACGAAGAATACACACACACACACACACACACACACACAAATCTATAGCTGTACCGCAAGTGTTCCGATTCCTGGAAAAACAAAAACAAAAAAGTGGTACGAACACAAACAACAATGTGTTTGTCATGGCAGAATGCGCTGGGTTAATAAACAAACCAATCCAGTGTGAGTCACAAATAATGGCCGGGGCATGTTGTGCATCTTAGAGCTTTTTAACATAACGACGGAGAGAATGAACTGATCAGATCAGAACAGATCTTTGTTTGTTAAATCATATCCAAAGTGTTGAATTCATACATGACATGTTTGACCACGTACCACGTAAGCTTGTGGCCATCAATCGTGGGAAAATAGAGCAACATGTGTTTGTGTGCACTAAACAAAAACATGATACAGTTCCCACACAATTGCCTGCCCATTTGCAAACCTCCCAGGGGCCTTTTGGAAAAAACCTGGCACGCGCTAACCCGGAATCTGCAAGTTTACATAACAAAATAATCTAGCGTCTCAAGTCTTGTTCGATTCCTGTCAGACAATGCAGCGTGATGTAAATAAGCCTCTAGTCCATCACTCGTCATGCATGCACGACCCATCAAAGATATAGAAACACACAAACATTTACATTTTACTATCAGGATAGTAAAACGTTACACACACACACACACACGCAGAGTTTGCGTTAGCTGCAACACTCCACGTCAAATCACAGCATACTGTGTCATGGTCCAAAGGTGCCAAAAGGCCTGTTTTGGCACAGAACCCTGTATGAGGCCTACGCCATCATAATGCAAACCTCCAGCTCCTCCTGTAAGAAAGGGCAGTGCCAGGGGTCTCCTTTTTCCCCGTTCCCCCTGTCCCCGCACTGGTCATCGGGCGTCGGCGTGGAAACCCGCCGGATGACCCTTCTGATGACCTGAGAAATGTTGCACATAATGATAACAAAAGATGAGGAGGGTATGGCCAGGATACAGGCAAACACATTGGGAGGGCGTGGTCGGATTGTTAAGGTGGATTTAGAGGAGGATGAGTTGAAAAGGATGGCAAGAGAATGTGGTGGTTGTTTTTATAAGTGCACGGGTGGGTGGGTCAGAGTAAAGGCAGATAGTTACTTTACGAGTGATGATGTTACCGTCTTCATCTGTGAATTGTTCCTCTGTCACTGATTCGCCAGGTATATTCTTTGCCTGTTCTCCCTGTAAGTGCTCATGGTTAAGACTACAATCAGAACTGTCCAGTGCAACAGCAAATAGCGTGATATAGTTAGCAGCAAAACCACCAACATCACACTGCAGGAAAATCGATAGAATACAGTGGATATAAAAAGTCTACAGACCCCCGGTAAAATGCCAGTTTTTTGTGATGTGAGAAAATGTGACTAAGACAAATTGTAAATTGTCAGAACTTTATCCGCCTTTTTTTTCAATTGAAAAACAAACAGAAATCTTTGAGAGGGGGCAATGTGTAGACTTTTTACATACACTTTAGTATAAATGGCTTAACAGAGGCAACAGCAATAAACTAATGTTACTTCATTGAAGTCAGGTCAGGGAAGCAGGTAACCAACTAGGACACTTAAACACACACACACCTGCCAGTCAAACATTGTTCATAAACACACATTTCTGTGTATCCCTTTATCCCCGTCTGCTTGCTCTGAGTAATATAATCCAGATTCACCACACACACTGCACACAAAGCCCGATTAGTCATAATGCCAAACCTAAACAAACCAAACCTTCACCCAGTGCCAGCAAAACACCCTCAGCAGGGTACCTTAAGAATGACCCGGCGCCGAAACACCCTGGTGGTGACGATCCGTTCCTCATCAGAGCCGGACTCACTAACATGCTGCCGAAGAGTGTACGGTAGTTGAGCAACATAACAATAGTGACAAGGGTATGTACACACGCTGCCATTCAAAAGTTTGGAGTCACTTAGAAAAGTCCTTGTTTTCAAAAGAAAAGCGTTAAAATTTTAAATGACTATTGTACCGGGGAAACGTCAGGTTTTTTATGGAATATCTACATAGGCGTCCAGAGGACCATTATCACCAACTATCATTCTTGTGTTTCATTGGCACATTGTGTTTGCCAAGTTAATCATTTAAAAGATTGACCATTAGAATATCCATTTGCAATGTTGTTAGCACAGTTGAGAACTGTTGTGCTGACTAAAAAAAGCAATTGAACTGGTCCTAATAAAGTAGTTGCGTATACCGTTGGGAGCATTAGCATTTGTGGGTATGATTACAAAGTACTTTCTTCAAAAACTCATCATTCTATTCTTGCTCTGAGAAACGATGGCTATTCTTTGGGAGAAATTGACAAGAAACTGGTCTTGGGGTGGTCTGGGTCTTGGGGTGGTCTGGGTATTGGGGTGGTCTGGGGGTGGTCTGGGTCTGGGGGTGGTCTGGGTCTGGTCTGGGGGTGCATTGACGTTAAAGTGGTGTAATTTGTACAAGGTATAAAGAACGTTGAAGGAAGGCTATCACTCTATTTGGCAACGCTTGATTGGAGGCAATTTCCTTCTACAAGACAATGGCCCAAAGCACAGCTCTAACTAATGGAATAACTATTTAGGGAAGAAGCAGTCAGCTGGTATTCTGTTTATAATTGAGTGGCCAGCACAGTCACCAGATCTCAACCCTATGGGCTTCTAGATTTCCTCAACACATTGACAGCTTAAAAATATTTATTTCTAATCTTGTCAATTATTTCCTACTCATTTTTCTACTCTTAACTAATTTCATTTTTATGGATAACAAGGACAATCAAACCCAGTCAAATGAATTTTATAAAGCTCTTTTCCAAACAACGTTGTCACAAAGTGCTTTTACAAACACCAAGCCTGAACCCGACAGAGCACGCATCAACAAGTTGATACACAATACTAAGTGACCCCACACTGTTGAGTGTACATCAAGATAATCCTTATGTTTGTACATAAATATTCTGGGTATTTTAAGGCATGTCTGCAGAGTCAAACCGCTAGTAATTGGTGAAGGGGGAACACAGAAGTGAGAGCAAACTTACAAACATTTGGGTGTAAACAGATAACCACACTTCTAAAATGTGATCATAAAATAACAGCATACATAATGCGGAAACTGAACGAAAGAACAAGGTCCATTTAAGGGCATTAGCATTTTTACAATTTGTTAGGCTCCCAGTTTCATGGTACAGTCTGTCTAAAACAGAACCCCATGCATTAAAACATTGATACACAACTACAATTGCAGTTATGATGCAAGCACGTCACTTCGACGAATATTCAAACGTTCCCAACAAGCTGAGCGACATTTCGTCCCGCATCAAGTAGTCCATGTTTGTGGCAGGCACCGACCTTGAAACTGACACCATGCTATGTATATGTGGGTCAATATCTCGGTGCCACTCGCTAGCTTAAAGCAGACGTCTTCGCTAGCAGTTTCAGTGAAAACTCACTTAACAAATCTAAAAACCCTAAAGTATATGAACAAAACAATTCAAATAGACAATAAACAGAAAGACCATGTCTCACTTATGGAGATACAGAATAGCTTGTGCAAATTCCACGTAGGATCGGTTCACTTGCCATGTCGCATTTATTTTGTGGTCTGCTGCTGCCATTTTTGTGCGTCGTTGCTACAACTGAGGGATGATAAGGCCATTTCCAGGTGTAAAAGTAACAGTCTAAACAGACTTTGATTTCTCAGAATAACGAGCTCAAAACGGATTACTGATTACGCGTCACACAGGTCGCACTAAAATGGTTTGAAGACAAAACGTTTGCAATTATTATATTCTACAAGTCTATATCACAATTGCGATTAATATTTGATTAATCCTGCAACAAAAGTGTGAGGCTCATCTTAAAGACTCATCTTTTAACATTGATTTATTTAACCTTTATTTAACCAGGTAGGCCGATTGAGGACACGTTCCCATTTGCAACGGCGACCTGGCCAACATAAGGCGTAAGAATGTGCATGAGAACATACATTACCTTTTTATACAGGACAGAAACAAAACACATCTCCACGGTTACGCCATCTTGGATTTTTGTTTTCAGAGAATGTTACCATTGGACCAGGAATGGGCAAACATTTGAAGGTGGCTCTGGGAATTGTTAGTGCTACACGATACCACAGGGTTCACTAAACAATGATACACCCCGCCCAAAAATGGGCCAAATGACATTTACAGTTGATTTGAATCGATCCACGTCATGCCTGTTGGGTACCTGTTGGCGAATATTAATAGAAAGGCGATTCCAGTACAGCATACTGCATAATTATTCCAATCACCTGGACTTTTTTCTGGGACACAAGTGTGCCTTCCTCCTTCCCATGTCCAGTTCTTCTATTGGCTGAGTCTTGCGATGCAGGAAGTGACCCGTCCTGTGGTGGCAGCTCTACGTTATCACCGTTTACCGGTCTGGTCCTCACAGGCTCCCCTCTAGAAGAAGAGGTGATGGAGTCACTGGAGTTCTCCTGGCTGTGATTCAGAGAGATCAGATACATGCTTTAGGATTATTGTTCAAAATATAATAACAAAAAAAACTAAAAACTCATTCACTGATTTATATGTGACCAGGGTAGATTATGACAATGACAAACAGACTAGAAGATGGAACCGCGGTTAGACATTCCCTTGGACGTGTACTCATGTTTAATCCATAACTATGTGTAAATAGGTTTGTTTTTTGCCTACCTTTTTTCTTGGCAGTCTAGCAGGTCTGAGCTCACACTACGGCCGGGTGTGGGTGGCTCCACGTTGACGCTGGAGGTCTCACTGTGCCAACCTGGAAGTGAACACATGTCTTTTTCTGCCTGCTGCACCTCACTGAGAATCTCCTGAACCCTGGCCTCCGTCATCTCCATCTCCTCTGAGCCTTCCTCTAGATTAATGTCCTCCAACAGCGACCTCTCGTCTGTAATCTCGTCTCTGGCCTCGTCCTCTTCCTCGGTGGAACCAGACACGGCCTGCTCCCCTAATGCCTCAGCCCAGGCCTGGGGTAAGAGACTTGCACCCCCCTCTGGTGACGCCATCTCAGGTCCCTCCTCTGCTATCACAGACACACTATTTGCTTCCTGTTCCCTCTCTTTTATAGTTGTATGGCTTTTCTTCACAACCTCACACATCCCTACCACTTCCTCATCAACTCCCTTTACAACCTCCTCAGTACTCTCCTCCCTAGACGGTCCTGTGGCTTTGTTGTCCTCCGGTTGTCCTTCCCAATGTGATGACGGGACTTCACACTGTTCAGGAGAAGAAATCGTAATTTGCTGGAGGCTAAGGTCCACTTCCCTTTTCTCTTCTTCCATTCCAACTGGCAGCACCTGGTCACGTTCGGACATTCCGGCGTTGGTGGCATTAGTGGGATCTAACCGATGGGTGGGAATGGCCAGAGATAGCTCACAGGGTCTAGGAGGGTTCCTAGTGGAGGTGTCATGGTCCACACAGGGCACCGTGAGGTCGGTCCATGGCCCAGATTGGGTAAGTGTTAACGTAGGGGGTTCGGGGGTTAACTGGACAGGGGTGGGGTCGGGGTCAAT
>CM055730.1:13580877-13614506 GCA_029465975.1 Dallia pectoralis | reverse complement strand
AAAAAAGCCACCGGGAGTAGACAACAGACATCATTTTGAGGGAAAGACAGACACTCACTTGTGGCGTTTTTACCGTCCCGGCTAACCCATTTCTTTAGCAGCATAAAGCTCTGTGCAGTAAGGGAGTTGGGGTTCTCCACTCTGATGTGGTTGATCTCATCCACAGGGAAGTTCATTTCTCGGGCCAGCTCTGCAATTGCATGAAGAATTTATTACATTACTTCAGGGGTAACTGTACTGAACTGCAGTAGAGAAAGATGACCACTCTATAAAAGGCCCTTCATTTTATATCCGGGTCTAGAGAGCCATAAAGGACAGATCGGTCTGGGACCAGGAAGCACCATTTTCTTACCGGTCCAGCTAAGTCCAAGGTGGTCAGCGACGATGGCCATCCGCAGGTCAGTTCGCTCACAGGGACTCTGAGGACCTGAAGGGTAGGAAACATCTATTAATTCACACCGATCAGTATCTTTCTCTAGTGACTGAAATAGGAGTACAGTACACTCTTTCCTTTTCTGGACAAGCATGGTATTTTCAGATTAAAATAATGCATATGAATTTTGCATTCTCAATTTGAATTTTATTCTTTAATAGCTGATTGGTTATGTAAAAACAACACTTGTGTTCCCAGAATGACAAGAAAAGGAAACTAGACACTACATGACAGACTACAGTGTGTTATCTGTACACAGGTATGCTGTGAATGTGAATATCCTCTGACAGGCATGAATTGTCATAAGTATAACTACAGAAATAAAAATAAAAACATGTATCGTACGAGTTATGCACTCATAGAATTAGGGTGGATCCACAGCTCTTAATGGGACTACACAGTACACATGCGAAAAACCTTTGTGTTGCTGCCAATGCTAATTAGCCCGGTGACACAACTTGACCATGAAATAGAATGAACTAGAACTGATGTTTTCAGTAGCCACCCCTGCACAGACAGACATACAGACAGACTCATAAGCTGTCGACAGGAGATGGGCTGTGCTAGCGCACCAGTCACTACTCTGGCATGCGGAGGTATCTGACAGCTAAGGGGTTGGGGAGAAAGAGGAGTCTGACAGACACATACAGTACACAGTACATAGATGACAGTGACAGAATGACAGCTGATATTTAAAGAGAATAAACACGCCACAGGCAATCAATCACAACGACTTCATGCAACTAAGGTTAACAAGTGTGAAAGTTTTACAAACTAGGCTTGATCTCCGCGACGGGGGGCCCTCGAGGCCCCGCAACCTGACTGCCCTCCTTCCCACCAGTCCGCCTACTCCTCCTGCTCCTCTCACTGCCGGAGGCCCTGTCGACCATTGCCCTTACGGACAAGGCCCCGGCCTCAGCCCTCGAGCCTCTACCAGACCTCGATGAGCGGGAGGGCTGAGAGGGGTCCGACAGAGAGGTGCTCCTGGAGGTGCTGTCTTCCTCGGACTGTTCTCCCTGTGTCTTTTTCTCTTCGTCTGACAGGCGGTCGGCCAGCTTTTGCGTCTCCCCACTAATTCCCTTAAAGTACTCGATGGTGCGTCTACAAACCTCGCTATTGTTTTCCCTACTAGTCTCACCTGCCGAGCTGACCTGAGATCTGTTTTTTATGGGTAACCTGGAGGGCAACTGGATTGCCACTCGTTCTGTGGTGGACTGAGCTGTAACCTGAACTGATATCGGGGAGCTGCATGGGATGCTTTTTTTGTTATCTTTAATCGGGATTCTAGACCGTGGTTCAACTTTGGCAATGACAGGCTCTGCTTTTTTCCTGACTTCTGCCTTGACAACCTGTTTGGGCTTCTGTTTCCCTATTGCAGTGCCTTGTGTGCGAAAAGACCACCCCGGCGCTTTGACAGGCAGCCTAGACTTTTGCTGCCTTGTCTCAGCCTCCTTGACGGCTTCACATTGTCTTTGTTCAGCTTGACCACTGCTTTCTTCGACTTTCTCTACAGAGTCCCTACAGCACAAAGCTTCGATCCTACTGGCTTTCTGAAGTGTCGGCTCAGAGGACGACTGCAAATTAAACACTACGCTGCCGCACTGAATATAGTTAGCCTGGACGCTTGATGCCTCAAGGTTATTGTTGTTATTGCAGTTCTCTGTCGGGTAATCTCTCGGTTCTGTGTATCTGCTAGTCTGACTCTCCACTGACAGATTATCCAAGTTAATGTACTCTGCTATTTGGCTTTCTGATAACTCTGCCTTACAATCGGTAAGATCTCCCGGGTCTTTTTTCATGGTAATGGCGGCAGCTATTCCCATCTTAATGGGGGTGCGTAATTTGGGGTCAACCTTAGAGGCCGTAATCGTACATGAGGACGTGGTCTCCGCTACAGTGTCACCAGAGGGAGCATCAGTACAGCCAGTGCCAGTCTGTGCAGGGCTGCACTTTGCTGATGTGCTGCCGTCTGTGGCAGTCTCTACCTTCACCCCTTCACCCTTCTCCCCTGTTTTTGACTGAGAGGTAACTACCCCCAGACTCTTGACCCCGCTCCCCTTGTCCCCTGATTTCCCATCAGAGGAATGCTCACCAATCTGGAAAAATTGAAGCCTCTCTTCAACAAAGTCCCGCTTGCTCATGTCAATTGCACCACTGCGTGTCATCTCAAACATCTTCCCTTCGTGGAAGGGGAAAGGGTTAGGCTCACTAGTTGGTGTGCTTTCGTCAGTCGGGGTTCTAGCAGGGGTTGTGTCAGGAGTGGTGGCTTGCGACTTATCCTCCACAGACAAACCAAAAGGCTTGGGATCGTCTTCTTTTCCTTTGGCGTCAAAATGTCTTCTTCTTCTCCGCCTTTGCTTGACCAGGGGTCAAAGTCCAAGCCTTTTGTGGCAACGGTTTTGAAGGTAGATTTTAATTCCTCTTCGAGTTCATAACCGAAGAAGCTCTCTGCGAAGCCTTGGTTGTCTCCGAGTCTATCTGGATGTCTTCCCTCAAGAGTGTAATCCTTTTCATCTCCTGAGTTTTGGTCTGAGTTTGCTTTCCTATTATCACCTCCATCCTCGCTTGGAGTTTTCTCTTCCTCTATGACTTCAAGCTTTGATTGACTGAACGAGCGATCACATGTCTTGCCGTCATTGGACGGACAGGTTGTTTTAGGGTCCTGTTCACTCAACCCATCATCCTCATCTTGAAGGTCATAACCGTCGAGAGAATCGATTTCGGTTGCGTCTGTGTCATGAGAGAACTCGGCAGTCGTGGCTATAGAACAGTCTGTGATAGACTGGTCGTTGCCGTTTGGCTCCAAGTCGATTTCCTCTGCTTTTTCGGCACCATTAGTTCCTGACTCTGTGTTGTTTCCATTCCTCTCAGGCTTTTTTGGTTTCAAACGCTTTTCTCCTTCCTCCTCCATCTTGAAGGTGTACCTTTTGTTAGGGATGGGATGGAAGACAGACTCATCATCGCTAGAGTCACTGCCGTCGGCTCCAGGTGGAACTGGTGAGGGAGGCTGAACCCTGATGATGGGCTCTGCAAGGAGGTGTCGATCATGCTCCTCTTGGAGATTTACCTCCATCATCTCTGTCTCAGCCTCCGAGGAGGCACACGACCCCCTCTTCTCAGGATCAGAATGTTCAGCCTCTAAAGGTGGAGGTGGGGGAAACTCAATGTAAGCAACTCTTTTCTCTTTCGGATGTTTCAACATTTCCTGATTTCTTTTGGAAGGTTCTGATGAGGCAGGTCTGACTTTCTTCGGCAGAGATTCCTTGTAGATTAAGGTCTGCCCGTCATCTTCTTCAGACTCCTCAGCTATTGGGCTAGGCATACTGGGAATGTAACCAATCACAGACTCTGGTGTTCTAGAGGCAAGGCTAACTTCCTCAGAACTTGGTGTCTCGGGTATAACAGGACTTTTGGTGCTGTCCATGGCAGTCACTTGTTCTAGAGTGTCATCCTCACGGCTTCCTTTAGGAGTTGGTGTCTGTTTTTGTTTGACATTATAAAACGCTCCCGTTGTTTCTTGAACTGTTCGGCTTTCGTGACTCACTATCTTTTTGTATGTTCCCAGCTGCCCCGCTGTTTCTTTCTCATATTGCTTGCCAACTTGGATACTAACATAAACTGGCAATGGTTTGATGTCTTTAAAACCCTCAGTGATAACTACAGGAGTTATATTTTCCAAGTACTCAACTGGGTCGCTATCTATACCATTGCACACTATAGCTGACTGACTGCTATCAAACGAGTCAGAGTAGTTTTCTACAGATGAGCTGATTGTAGGTTTATTGGCTTCACAGCCTCTGTGCAACCGATTTTTTGTTAAAGTCGGTATTTGTGACCCTGCCCTTTCACACAATTTAACAGAAGTTTCTAACCTTAGTGACGTGGACTGATGACTTTCTGATGAGCTAGACGGCAATCTAACTGGAATTTGCGATTCCAAGTTTTTTTTTGGACTACATGTCCGGACATCTCTACTGTTTGGGTTTTCTCTGACCACTAGCTCAGTGTATATAATGTTTTGGATTGTCTCTTCATTAGTTGCTATTCCATCTCTAAAACTATGCAGTTCACTTTGTAAATTGCTTTCAGGGTAATTCCCATCTTGAACTAAAGTGTTAGTGGGTTTATATCCGTTTCCATGACGTTCCCATGTTTTGCAGTACTTTTTTTCTTCCTGTTCAATTTCATTCATGCCGTGTTTTGGAGACGAGTAAATATACCTATTTGCACCGGGGCTTGGGCCACTAGATCCTCTTACCTCACTATCTAGGACCCTTCTGGTACTTCCTGGACTGTCTGGCGATTTAGGGGCAATTGAGCCAGCGAAAACCTGATATACAGGCAGTTTACTTTCCTGGAGTTTTCTTACCGGGGGATTTGACGTTTGTCCCCACTGTGCATTTTTATCTTGCTTTTGAGCGTGTTGTTCAAACTGCAACCTGACAGCACTGACTTTGGAGGATGACATTTGAATTGGTTTGGGAGCGTCACTTGCATTGCTGTGTGACGTGCCGTCCCCCGGTTTCCTGTTCTCATCATTATATTGTAGCAGCACTCTTCTTTCGGGGCTGCTTGGTAAACTTGCACATTTTCTATCATTGGAGCCAAATCTCTCCCTGAAACGGTCTCTACACTCTTCACCGCTGCCCCCATTCCTGTATTCTGATCTTTCAGGACTGCTGTGGGTGGAACTAGGCCCGGATCGGGTTTCCCTAAAGTCCGATCTGCGTGACTTCTTTTCGGGGGATGACAGCTCATTGTTTAGTTTCTCTGTCTTATCACGGAAAAACTGAGAGACTTCCGTGAGCTTTTCTTCCGCTTCCTTAACAGTTTTGTCTACTCTGTCTTCATATATCTGCTTTTCTTTATTCCTGCTCTGTCTGTCGTCAGTGACGCGCATCCAAACAGAGTGCTTTGGGCTACCAGGTTCTGAGGAATACTGCAATAATGTTAGTTTGTCAAAGTTATCATCTACATCTGCATTTTGGCCTGATTTGTTTGATTTTGATGAACTCAAAACATATTCTTGCCTTGATCCAGTAGACCTTCCCCGACTATAATGACTACTATCTGAGGAATGAAAACGAGACCTGTCCCTTAGATATTCCTCTGTGTCAGAGTGAGAGGAGTCTGGTTTCTCAGAGAGAAGCATTTTCTCTGCAAAGTTGTAGGACTCCCCTCTGAGTTCTGATGACTCATCGTCAGTATATTCCACGGAGTGCTGGCTGAGTAGCTTTAAGGTTTTGTATGAGTCGTCTGCCATCAGCTGTTCAGAGTTTGGACGACTTTCGTCATCCTGTGAAACGGGTGTGTTAACTCTGGAAGACTCTAGGTGAGAGGGGAGCAATTCTTCGGGCTCATCTTCTCCGTGTCTCGACATTCTACAGTTCCCCTGGTAAAAGTACGTCTCCTTTTCTGGGTGATTTTTGGTTTCCAGAATGATGACCTCCGTTGGTTCAGTTTTGTTGCCTTTTTCAATGTGAACCTCAATTATTCTTTCAACTTTGGGCTTTGAGTTCATGTCCTCGACAACCTTTTGTGATGTGTCTTCGATGCTTGCCTTGTGCTCGAACAGTCCAGAAAGCTCTCTGGAGGGATCTCTGCCCGACTGGAAGGCTTTCATGATGTCATGCACGGACATTGATTCTTCAATCCTCTCTGAAGTATTCTCTTTACTCTGGGGCTTGTGGTAGACCATTCGCGTCGTAGTCGTGATGTGGGTCTCTTCCTTTACCCGCATTCCTTTGCCCATTGATTCATCCTCCGGGCTGATTTTTAACTGAAACGCTTTCGATTGGTCTACGTTGGATGCATTTGTCCCTTTGGATCCGGCATCAATGTATCGAACCGCCCTCGTGTCTTCCATTATCTGCTGCTTGTTGTCCTCTGGAGAATCATAACTCCTAATGACATGAACGACCTCTGTCCTTGTCTCAGTTATTACTGGTGGAACATCCTGGAAAAGTGCCTTAGGCCCCATGCCTTCTGCACTCTGCGGAGCCGAGGGTGTCCTTTCACTCCTTGTCTCAAAGCCACTATCTGAAAGAGGGCTCTTGTCCTGGTCGTGTGAGACGTCATCTGGTGATTCTAACATGGTGTCTGGTCCAAAAAGCACATCTGCTAGTTTGCAAAGCTCTTTTTCAGAGGCAGAGGAACGCATGTTTGCGGGTGGCATTTTTAGCTTGTGCTCAGGTTTAAGCATACGTTTCTGTTTCTCCTCTCCTTCTCTTCGAACATCATCAGATCTATGCTTGGCATCAGCAATTTTTGAGATACTGCCAACATCATTTGTCAAGTAGTCTACTACCTTTGATAGATTGAAATCTCTGTCTGGTATAGTCTTAGTTCTAATTTGAGGGACCACCGTCTCGTATCTTGGTGGATAACTCCAGTTGCTTTGCTGGGGATCCACTGGAGTTTGTTTAGAGAATTGCGGCTCATTTGATAAATTCATTTTAAATGCTGTCTTGCTATCCTTTACTGTATCCTTGGTCAGAATCTCACTAACTTTGACGAGGTCCTGTTTTACCTTCTCTACAATTGTGTAAGGTTCCTCGTCCTCTATTTTAGTTTCCTTGGGAGAGTCTGATTGGAAACCTTTGGAAGCTGAACTTGGTTCCGTTTGCAAAATATTAGACATACGTATCAAGTCCTCTTTCATTTCTGCCACATCCTTCAGTATCTCTTGGCTGGAGGACAGCGGTGATGAGGCGGTGGATTTTAGAACAGCCGGGGACATGAATAAGGGGGATTTGACAGGTGACAGAGTTCTGTTAAAAGAAGACTGGGCTTGAGAGTTTGTCTCGACAGGCATCGCTTTTCGAGGGGACAAAAGGGCAGTGGTTGACTTGGTCACCTCCGGGAGCTTTTTAAACTGGGTCTCCGGCAACACATTTATAACCGAATACACAGGGACGGTCATGGTGCCAGACGTAACAACTATTGTAGAGTTCGAAGGGGACCTTAGAGATGCGTATAGGGAACTAGAGGCTGAGGATCTAATGGATTGGTAAGAGGATGACGCCGAGGAGGACATGGACTTGAGGGTGCCATATCCGGAGGCGGAGCCGGAAGTGAACGTTTTTTCAACCTCGTCAAAGGCTGCGTTCACGCTTGTTGTCGCTGCGTGGGTGGTGGCCTGTATCCTCTCCTGTAAACTACTAGAGAGTAGAGATGTGGGGGAGGAGGATCTGTATTTTATAGGTGATACTGTTCCATTGATGAGAGCTGCAGCATTTGGAGGAGTGTGTGATTTAATTGGTGAAGAAAGCGAGGAAAAAAGACTCCTCGACGGGCTCGAAGGGTCTGCACTCGATCGAACAGAGGAAAGGCCGGGGACCGTTTTTATAGGCGAGGACGATGTTGTAGCGCCTGTGCTCACAATTACGCCCTTGAATGGCAGACTTGAACTGTACATGTTCAGTGAGGATTTGGGTGAGGCAGGTGGAGTCATGGCGATTGAAGACCTCTCCAGCAGACAGCCACCACCAGTGGTGATAGGAGAGGTTCTAGCCGACAACGCGGCAAGTCCCTTAACGGAAACTGGGTCTGGAACACCTCTGACTGGTGACGACAGGAGACTGGGGGTGACCTGAACTGGGTACTGGGTTTGCTGAACTACAGTCTTTATTGGGGATGAAATGGTCCTATAAGACCTGATGGGCGAAACTACATCGCTGACTGACTTGATCGAATGGGCTGGCGAGCCGCCTATGTTTGACTTGATGGGGGACGCTGAGGTGATGGACCACACAGACTTCAGTGGAGAGGCAGTGGGCGTGTTGGACGATGAACTGGAGTGGGAACCAAATCCAGACTTGGCTTGCCCAGGGACGGAGACAGGAACAGCCGACCACGCCTGATAAGATCTCGTTGAAAAGACAGGTTTGTAAGCGTAGCCAGTAGGCTGTGTTCTCTGCGTGCCCCGGTCAGTTGTTTCTTGCGTAAACGAACCAAAGGTTTAACACAAATTCAACAGAAAAAATAATGGAAATAATAAAACAGAAACCAGAGGGAGAAAGTCAGGGAGTCAGTAAAGGCCAATATTAATCAAAGCATTAAGTATTTCTGCAATGTCCATTACTATCAGAACATATATGGGATGAAAAGTGATTGAGGTCATTGATTTATTAAAAAACAATAGAAAATATACTAAAAATAACACACAATGAAGAATATAAGGCATCTAGGGTTGCAGAATTCAGGTAACGTTTAACAAATTTTCCTAAAACTAGAGAGAATAAGCAAGAAATGTCATAAAAATGTATTCAAACGTATTGTAATTTTGCCTCCCTAGAGGCTATAAACTGCTTGAGAAAACAGTGGATAATGAAGAGGTCATGTGAACAAACAAGACAACAACACAACCATTCTATTGACCTTTGATGTGCTTTGTCTGTTTGCCTCTTTGCTCCAGTGCCTTTTATATGTTTGGTGCACATCATGTCCCCATGCTTTCAATGCCAGAAATGACCCCACAATCCATTTTGGTAGCATATTAGTGAAATCATTATCATTAACTGGTTAACAAAAAAAAAAAGACCCTGCACAATCACAAAGCCAATAGGAGTGCGCTGTTCATCAAAAGAAAATGGAGAACACACATGAAAAACAAATACAGATGTTGATGTTGCGATGCCAGTCGTTTTTACAGAACATGTGAGAAAACCACCAAAATGAAGGAAATACATTTGACAAAACGGAGAGGGTCTGCAAAGTATAGGACAACGCTGAAGACACGGTAAACCATGCTATGTTGGGATGGATATGAATCAGGACATGTGTGACGACATTGCTCAGAATGCTACACTGTGGATATGTATTGACACAGTATAGCATATCAAGTTGCAAAACCTTGTTGCTTTTCCCGGTCTCAATTGGGACTCAAATAAAAACGAAAATGTTAAAACTCACTCGCTGCAGGATCAGTCAGATAGCTGTAGCGCTTACGCAAAGCTAACGAGGCAAACGTATGGCGTCGGTCTGGTTTTTCAGTCTGCAACAACAAAAACAACAAAAGATGTTTTTACATGAAATTGAATTTGGACTTGGAAGGCCAAAGAAGTATCTTTACTTTTGAGAATTTCTGCTGTTTTGTCGTATTGTAATAAAATCCATACGAATTTTTTGCAGGATGGGAGTCAATGGTGAGTAGGCAGCAGTCGCTGCAGTGATAGTGGCATATTTCACTTGGAAATAATGACTAAGATAATGACTATGTATTCCTCTGATTGGATGGATCGAGTGTGACTTTGGTACCGTGATTTCAAGTACATTTATCATTCGCACTCAGAAGAAACACATGCAATATGTGAACTAATTCATCTTGAAGTTTCTCGGTTGAAATGTCCATAAGCTAACATTAGGAATGCATCTGATCTCTAGAATAAATTATGTACAGAGGAGACACTTGATTAGTTATGGCAGAATGTCTTTTGGAGATTGTGAAACATATGGATAATGTGTAAAACGGAGATATAGCTATAAAACATTAGACAATCTTGTAATCTTTTGCTGGCTAGCATAAATTAAGTTATCTTCAAGCAAAAAAAGTTCTTATTGTGTTTCAAATTAATAAAACCACTACTAAACGGGAATAGTATGCAGAATAACGTGATCGATCCACTTGTGCCTGCCACATAATCTCGTTCCTTGACAGGTTTGTACAAATATGCAGAAGGTCTCTTCGAACAATGTATAAAACTTGGCCTTCGTTAGACAAAAATTCAGTTGTGAAAAATGTCTGCCGAGAAACTTATTGGCGTATACAGCTTAGTACATCAACAAATCCTCTCCCAGAAAAACATCCCTGACGTTAGTGCATCCAAGCCCAAATTGCTACATTAAACATTGTTTGGGATAGCTGACCCAGGTGGCTAGTGTTAATGTGTTAATGGTTAGGCTAATGTTACTAAAGTGGCTAGCTTGCCAGTTTATTGAAGAAACATTGCATTTAGTGTTGTACGCTACTAGCTGGTTAGCTTCTTCTTGTAACATATAGTGTTCGATGATGTTATTCAAAGGTATATCTCACAGTCTTTTGATTGGCTGAAATTCCACAGATTTTGACGTTCACTCCACAGAGACCAATTTGGAATATCTGTGCCAGGCTCATATGGGCTGTGGACAATCTGCCACCAAACTAAGTTCTGTATGTATGTTTTAGGGACAGGGGGTTTAGTGCTAGCTACCTGATCATATACGGAAATAAAGATATGAAAAATAAGCCGGGGGGGTGAACAATACGCTCCGCTTGGCTTGAAATGAGAGCGGTATTAATGGAGCTCGTTCAACTGAACTATCACTCATGCATTTCAATATAATTCTCCCCAATGATATTAGCTATTATCTGCTGCAAATGCTGCCTCCATAAATCGTCAATCAATAACGAATAACCACCAAATATTCATATACCGTACACTGTATATGCAAGCAATCACAGTAATAAAGCAAATAAAAGCAGTGCATGCGATGAATAACCATGTATTTACCTCGTCGTCAGGATCAGACTCCATCATGTCCTGGTTCCCAAGATGCATTGCAGAAAGGGGGAGAGATGACACAATGGACTGCGGGTGGTTTATAATGTGGGGGGGGGATAAACATCACAAAATGAAAATGAAGCAGCTGAGGGGAGCAAACCATATGGTCTTGGGAAAAGACATGGAATAAAATAGTCCACAGCCCACCAAAGACCCAGAAAGCAGCAGAAGGCGCAGCAGTACAGTTCTGTGTTTGGAAAAAATGTAAAATGCCACCAGAACATGGGCCAAAGACTCTTCCCAGCTTATAGCCAAGCGAATGAGCAATATGCATGGGTGAATGTGTTTTGTGGGGGCATATAATTGGCATTGGCAAAGTACAGATAAAAGACACAAGCAACAGGCATTCTAACCAAGTGGAGTTCCACCTCTCCACGTGAGCATCGCTGCGGTAATGTGCTCTGTCTTTCAAATCGTTTACTGGAAAGTAGGATGACATGATATGACCCAAGAAATTGTACTTCAAACACATGTCCTACCTTCTTATGAGTTGGCAGTGTGATATTTAAATTGCATATAGCAGTCTGCGGAAGACCTTTAGTGGTTTTCGGCTCCTTTAAGAAGGAAAGTCGACCGCATGGTTCTTGACCCATGTCTCTGACCTGAGGAGTGGAGAAAGTATTACAATAAATACAGGTTCAGGGAAACGATTCACGCCGGTGTCCTTTGGTCGTTGCTCTAAAATGGCTGTATCTGACAAAGAGTCAAGTAAACAACCGTCCTCTTACACACCTGTACGAGATGTGCGACTTAATTACACATATAGGTGGAGGGAGAAACGTGACTCTACCTTCACATTGAAAGGAAGTCGGTTCTCTTTGAAAGAGAAGAAGTTGAAGACCAGCTGCAGCCCACTCTTAATAAGAGGAGAAAGGTTGCCATAGCAATCCACGTGGATTGGCTTGCCCTCCAGAACCTGTAAAATGATGAACACGAGCATACTTCAGATCAGCCATTGATTTGTTTTACTTCCGGTGAGCTGTGGACAGAGGTTGCACTGACCAATGCCTCGACATTAACTTATTTATTTATTACTCTTTATATATATTTTTTTCCCGTTCGCCACCGACTACTGATCGTTTCTCGACAACTGTTTTATTCTTAACCTTTTGTCACGCTGTTCACCCGACCTGGAGCCCCTAACCATAACGGTAACTTCCGCAATAATCACAGCAGTCTACATACCCCCGCAGGCGGATAAAACATGCGCATTCTGAGCAATGTCGTCATCTAATAAAAACAATAGCCACCCAGGCTACGGTTTGATCACACGGCTGCCATTGTGGCCCGACCTTAAGACCCACCTCAATGTCCTTGCTCCTGGCCACCTCTTCGAAGTTCTCTTGTTGTTCCAGAGTCTTGTCCACCTTGTCGTCTGTCATACAGAAACAGCGGAGTCGTGACTCCACGGGATCGTTCATCTTGGCAAACACCACAAACTTGGCCAGGTATGGCACGCAGATCAGCTCCCGGTATAACTGAGAGGCCAGACCGACCGTCTCAGGAATCTGGTGACAGTCCGCGAGCCAGAACCTGGAGGTCAGGCAGAAACAGATGAGATAATGATGGTGGAAGCCGACCCGAGTCCTTTTCACAAGATCTCGGTTGAGGGGGTCACAGGGTTTTTTTTAGTTGAAAAACGTGCCTAACGTGTGACATTGGGATTAAAATAACGACATGGTTTGAAACTAAAAGATTTGTATGCAGTTCCAATGCAAAACAGGTACAAGGAGACGCCCCAGTAAGGCAGCATGTTATCCAGGTCAGAACCTCTGAGAAACCATATCAGTACCTGGCCGACACGTTTGTGGTAAAGGAAACACAGTCTGTGACAAAAGACAGGGGAGTGGTCCCTGTGATGTCCTCCCACTGGGCAGGAGATGTTCCACCTAGATGAAAAAACATAAAGAATACACAAATCCCCATCACTAGTTAGCTACTACAAACCCTGTGCTTCCATCGTGTCTCCAAGTAGGAGTAAACCGTTTGCCATTGCCATTGAATGTCTGGACCAATTGAATCGTTGTTTACAATATCCAGGTGGACTTGCCTGTAATGCTGCATAGAAGGCGCAGGCAGGGGGTGGAGTCTCCCCTGTGTCCAATAGGATGGCCCTCTGCAGAACGGGGCGGGACAGGGATGGTCATGGTAATGGGCTTGTGGAACTTTCTCCTCCTGGGCTCGACGGTTACGATTGGGCTGAAGGTGGCCCTGTTGCCGAGGAGATTCATAACCATGTCGTCTGGGACGGGCTGAGCCTGGAAAGTGAATTCATAAAAAATAAGCATAGTTCGTGTAGATATAATGAACGCCAACATCTTGGTGAAGATAGCCATGTTAATAAAATATGAATTGTATGAATGTAGTCACGAATCAGAACCGTGCTCTCAACCCAAGCGTTGGAATATTATGTCAAAATGTAAAGCCAAACACAGAACAAAGACTATTAATGTCCCTGAATGACACAGTTCATTAATTGACTTCTGACCTGCAGGCCGACGCGTATCTTTTTGGTAAGCGCCCCCTGCGGAAACGAGGCTTGGACCATGGGTACTGTCTGGCTGGACAGAGTCCCACCCTCTGGACCCATGTGGTTACTCTCCTGCTTGATCCTGGACACCACTGCGAAGTACTGGGGGAAGTCCCTGGTGATAATTCGACAAATACGCTTCTTTTCCAGCTCGGCATCACTGTCCAGTTCTGACAAACAGACGGATGAAGCATATTCACTACGTCGTGTGTACGCCGAGGGTGAACAAATGAGGCGTGAGTCCGAGAGCGGAGACAGTGACGTCGGCGAAACGGTGACGTGTGTGCGGAATACCTTCGTCCATCCCGTTGAGTATGTCCGTGATGTCACTGGGATGACAGTCGTACTGGTGCTCCTTCCACGTGTCGCCGTTGTCGCTCCTGAGCACAATCAGCTCCCGTTCATTGTCCCTCATGGAGCCAAAATGAGGGATCTCCACGATCACCGGGCTGAAACGGAGAACGGAGAACAGAGAACCCACAGTTCGCCCAGTTAGAGATATGAGCGGTTCACGTCGAAAAATACCAAAAATTCTAATTGACATTAGAGAAATCCTACCCCAGAAACTGTGCTCCCGCAGGGCCGACCTCCACCAGGCGGCTGACCAGGCCCTCTCCCTCCACCATGGGCGGGGGGTAGGCCAGCTTGTGCCGCTTGACCAGGCGACAGGTGATGCGCGTCGGAGCCGTGCACTTCCGGGGCGGGATGATGATGCGCATGCCATTGCTTCGGCTTCCTCTCATGGACCCGCCTCGGGCATCCACCATAAAACTGACCAGGAATCTGCCGAGCACAAATCGGTAATTCGCGAATATTAGACTGGGAAGGGGAGAGCAAGGGCAAAACAGAGAGAGGCCATGACCACTGACACGTGAGACGGACGGATCCCATGCTTTGGCAACTGTACAGTCAGACACTTTAAAGAGATTCAAAGAGTGGAAAGAGATCACTAGAGGAAGACAGACCGACAGACAGACAGAGATGGCGCTTTGAGTTTGCAAACTTGGCAGGTCTCACCTCTGACAATTTGAGGTTGAATAACCACAAGACACTGAATCTGGTAAGTTCTCGGGAGGTGCCATAATAGGGTGAAGTTGTGTGCCCTACCAAGCTCAATTGCTCTAAAGCAGTGATAATCAACACCGTCACAAATGTTTGACCCACATGGAATTATGCGTACTTAATAAATTCTAAGATATGTTTAATATGTCACTTAATACATCAGACTACATGAATGCAGTTTGGGCATCCCGTTATTTGTGTGAACTGGCACCGGTATGCAATTAGCACAAACAACAAGAGAACGTTTCATGAAAGGGATGTACGATCTTACTGAGATGAAATACCCTAGAGAGTCTCATTAAGTGTGACGTTCTGTGTGATGACTGAGTTGTTAGGGACAGTCTCTAACCTAAAACCATACACATTTGACACTTTATCCAAGGATATTTTGGAGCTGCCGCAAGACGTTCTTTAGTTCATCTACGTGACCATCATTTCCAACAACAGGTAAGGCCGTCGCACCTCTCACACGTTTGTTTCAAATGAGCCCAAATGAGGAAATTGCGAGGTCTGTATCTGGCTTAACCTGGTGTTCAGCTAACTGGCTAACGTAGTGTTTCTCTTATTGTCATGTTTATCCAGGTCATCTGTACATCTGCCACTTTACTAGCGTCTTGCCTTTTACTTCACATAATTTTGTCTACGTTATGTCTGTAATAGTGTAGTATGACAATGTCTCTTGTTCTCTTTCTACTGTAAATTGTATAAAATCAACTAACCCATACTAACATTATGAGCGAAATAGCCACTCCGCAATTGGTACACATTGTTTTGCATTAGCATTTATAGCTAGAAGGCTCTATGGTAATCTTTTACAGCTTGTGCTGATGTTTTTAACATTCTGGTAACGGGAGCTGGGTTGGCTTCTATAGCGTTTGTCGTGAGTGTTTTTGTGTGTCTACGCTGGTATTACTGTAACAGGAGTCTGGATATCGCCCCGACTCTAGCTGACAATGTTCTGTACAGAGCAATTCCACAGTAATACTAACATTCAAATGTTGTACTTGAAAAAGTCTGATAAAATCAAAAATCAATGAAAGCACATTAAACAAACCATTCAGCTCTATGCACAAATACTTCTTTTAACATTTTCTGCACAGTATTTACAAAAAACATTATTGAAAAAGTTGAGGTTTGTGCCCTGATTCTGTTACCAAACAATCTTCAAGAAAAAGCGATTTTGTCAAATATAATTGAAATCCATAAAAGAAGAGCTTGTGAATAGTTGTATGGTTTGTTTATGATTATTTATTGCCCTTTAAGTGGTGTATTTAATTGTCCTAAGTATGGCATTGACTAGGGATCGTTCCATGAAGGCACTTTGCCGACTATCACAGTCATATGGCACAGCATATTCTGTTCGTCAGGGTCAGACACGTTCAGCCACGTAAGAAAAAAGAAACGATAAAAAAGATGGAACTGAAATAAAAGCAAACAGAAAAAAAGGTGCCCATTGGAAAGGGCAGAAATAAATTAATATTCGTGGCGTAACATATAACAGAAATAAGAACATATAACAAAAAGGACAATACATATTCTTGCACATACACTAATCCATGTCATATGGCATTTACATATCAGTTTAATCTATGCAAACAAATGTTAACTTGAAAAACAAATTACATATTCAAATTAAAGCGACCAGAGGCTGCTTCTCAGTACATTGGCTCTGATAAAACGCAAGACCTATCTTCCATCTGTAACACGCCCACGACATTGAACTGTCAAGAGCATTTACAGGAATGAATAATAATAATAAACATGACTGCGGCTTAAAAAATTAAAAGCGCACAACAGAATACAGAATTGAAAACCATACGTTATTATATTAACAGGCTGGCTCTTACCCTGAGTGAATGGGGCTGGACACAGTGTTGGTGTGGTCCATGGTGTCCGGGGTCCAGCTGTACCGCCTCAGACACTCCGCATCGTAGTCCCGGGTTACAGCCAGGTGCTACAAAACAGCAAAAACAGTAGAAGTGTCAACAGGTGAGCTATGGCAGTGGAAAATTGGTTTATTTTTCGTATTGTACAAATAGATGGGTTGCATTTGCCACAAAACATTCCATCTGAATGATGCATTGTGTAAAATACTGACCACATGACCACATGACCCTTTACACAAATGTACCATGTTACCACACAGACTAATGTCTAGAGTAATGGGATGTACCATGTTACCACACAGACTAATGTCTAGAGTCATGGGATGTACCATGTTACCACACAAACTAATGTCTAGAGTAATGGGATGTACCATGTTACCACACAGACTAATGTCTAGAGTAATGGGATGTACCATGTTACCACACAGACTAATGTCTAGAGTCATGGGATGTACCATGTTACCACACAAACTAATGTCTAGAGTCATGGGATGTACCATGTTACCACACAGACTAATGTCTAGAGTCATGGGATGTACCATGTTACCACACAGACTAATGTCTAGAGTAATGGGATGTACCATGTTACCACACAGACTAATGTCTAGAGTCATGGGATGTACCATGTTACCACACAAACTAATGTCTAGAGTAATGGGATGTACCATGTTACCACACAGACTAATGTCTAGAGTCATGGGATGTACCATGTTACCACACAAACTAATGTCTAGAGTAATGGGATGTACCATGTTACCACACAGACTAATGTCTAGAGTCATGGGATGTACCATGTTACCACACAGACTAACTAATGTCTAGAGTAATGGGATGTACCATGTTACCACACAGACTAATGTCTAGAGTCATGGGATGTACCATGTTACCACACAAACTAATGTCTAGAGTAATGGGATGTACCATGTTACCACACAGACTAATGTCTAGAGTCATGGGATGTACCATGTTACCACACAGACTAATGTCTAGAGTAATGGGATGTACCATGTTACCACACAGACTAATGTCTAGAGTCATGGGATGTACCATGTTACCACACAAACTAATGTCTAGAGTAATGGGATGTACCATGTTACCACACAGACTAATGTCTAGAGTCATGGGATGTACCATGTTACCACACAAACTAATGTCTAGAGTAATGGGATGTACCATGTTACCACACAGACTAATGTCTAGAGTAATGGGATGTACCATGTTACCACACAAACTAATGTCTAGAGTAATGGGATGTACCATGTTACCACACAGACTAATGTCTAGAGTATGGGATGTACCATGTTACCACACAGACTAATGTCTAGAGTCATGGGATGTACCATGTTACCACACAACTAATGTCTAGAGTGTCTAGAGTAATGGGATGTACCATGTTACCACACAGACTAATGTCTGTAATGGGATGTACCATGTTACCACACAGACTAATGTCTAGAGTAATGGGATGTACCATGTTACCACACAGACTAATGTCTAGAGTCATGGGATGTACCATGTTAGCACACAAACTAATGTCTAGAGTCATGGGATGTACCATGTTACCACACAAACTAATGTCTAGTCATGGGATGTACCATGTTACCACACAGACTAATGTCTAGAGTCATGGGATGTACCATGTTACCACACAAACTAATGTCTAGAGTAATGGGATGTACCATGTTACCACACAAACTAATGTCTAGAGTCATGGGATTGTACCATGATTTAAGCTTTTAAGTACACTATTTCTATTTCTTTCTCAGTACCTACAAAATAACCAATGAGTATTTGATAAGCCATTGTATACAATAGATCTGAGCCAAGGATGTCTTCCATAGCTGGGAAGTAAACATATGAACTCTGTTATAGATGTAAATCTTTGAAATTGAAACCAGGGTTTTTAGCACCATTATTTTCTGAATTCTGATTTGCTAAAAGCCATTGTAATTCAGAATGTACAGTATACCACAGGTCTGACGTTTCTGTTTGAACTTTTACTAATAAAACCGACCAAGACAAAATGTATTATTCATGCATATGGCAAAATTATGGTCGGGTATGTTTCTAGCAATTGGAGGCATTCGGTAATTGATTAAAGTAATTGTTGACTGGTCCTGGTTTGATAATAACAGCAAACAAAAAGGATACCAGTTGCTTTAAAAAAATCACATTAAAAACAAAATGGTTGCCAAACAGACATATTGAGAATGTTTTCACGCGAGAAATAATTGATTTACATTTGTGTGGTATTGTTGTCGTCCAGCAGAGAGAGCTGCTTGCACAAGTTGCCGATTCAGTCTTTTTACTCTGTGGCCAGTAAAAATTGTACTGTATAAAGGTAACCAAGAGGAGCTTCTTCAATGGAAATCATGTCATGTTTTGGTCATACAGTTATTTTACAACAATGTTTTAACGACAGTGAACTGATAACTAAATTATCATAAAAAAATGATAGTTAAAGTCTGAGAGAAATAACCAAAACCAACATCAATATATGAGCAGAGTCACACGTCATTTCGTCCACACATTGACTGGGATTAGAACTACGGAAGGAATTCATCATTTAGGACCACAAACAAATATGAATGGAATCTGAAATGTAAAGTGAGGAGACCGTGGAAACCCCTGTCACCATATACCTTATTGAGAGGGTCAACCAAGTAGGAGAGATCTTTACAGACATTATGAAGCTTGAAAGGAAAGAAAAGCAGATAAAAAATCACAAAGGGACTCATCTCATACAAAAGCAACAGTAAGTAAGGAGAGTTGTCTACCAGTCCCCTGTAATTCGTTCGTAATAACCTACATAAAGAACATGTTGCAGTGGCTTTTCCAAACTTTTTCTGCAATTACTGAGGAAGAAATCACAAAGGAAGGGACTAATATTTTTGCTTGACTAGTAAGCGGTGTGGAAGTTATCCATGTTTTTCCCTTCTATACTTACAAGTCCTAGGAATGTGTTTATCGAAACATAATGGCATTAAAGTTCACATAGAGTTTAAAGTACATGGGGTTAAAGTTGATGTTTTAGTTTAGAATAATCGCCCACCCAAACATGTCCTAGAAAAAAAACTGCAGTGCAGATCTTTCCAAAAAAGATGGAAAACCTACGAGGCCGCAAAGGAAATTTGAGTAAGCTCTTGCCAAACATAAACTAAAAAAACATAAAATCTGAGAATAGACACTTAGAAATAAACTGTGACCACGATCCAGGGAGAAGCTAAATTCATCACTGACCCAACTTCAGAGTTGCACAAAAATGTTCACGCTATGCTCTTAGAAACATAGATAGAAACAGAGCAAATAGGACAAGAGTGAGAACAAAGAGTGTATAGACAAGAATGGGGTTAAGGGGTAAGTGGTGTGAGGGGTAGGTGGTGTTAAGGGGTAGGTGGTGTGAGGGGTAGGTGGTGTTAAGGGGTAGGTGGTGTTAAGGGGTAGGTGGTGTGAGGGGTAGGTGGTGTTAAGGGGTAGGTGGTGTTAAGGGGTAGGTGGTGTTAAGGGGTAGGTGGTGTAAAGGGGTAGGTGGTAAAGGGGTAGGTGGTGTGAGGGGTAGGTGGTGTTAAGGGGTAGGTGGTGTTAAGGGGTAGGTGGTGTTAAGGGGTAGGTGGTGTTAAGGGGTAGGTGGTGTTTAGGGGTAGGTGGTGTTATGGGGTAGGTGGTGTTATGGGGTAGGTGGTGTTAAGGGGTAGGTGGTGTTAAGGGGTAGGTGGTGTTAAGGGGTAGGTGGTGTTAAGGGGTAGGTGGTGTTAAGGGGTAGGTGGGGTTATGGGGTAGGTTGTGTTAAGGGGTAGGTGGTGTTAAGGGGTAGGTGGTGTTAAGGGGTAGGTGGTGTTAAGGGGTAGGTGGTGTTTAGGGGTAGGTGGTGTGAGGGGTAGGTGGTGTGAGGGGTAGGTGGTGTTAAGGGGTAGGTGGTGTGAGGGGTAGGTGGTGTTAAGGGGTAGGTGGTGTTAAGGGGTAGGTGGTGTTAAGGGGTAGGTGGTGTTAAGGGGTAGGTGGTGTTAAGGGGTAGGTGGTGTTAAGGGGTAGGTGGTGTTAAGGGTAGGTGGTGTGAGAGTGTCAGATGGCCGTACCGTGTCCTTGGTTGGGCCGAGGATCTCCTCGATCATCATGCTGTCCCGGGCGTAGGAGCTGCGGTTCAGGGTGTTGGACCTATCCGAACTGAAGGAGCGTAGGCTGGGTTGTTTAAATGTTACCATGTAACACAGCGGGGGACAATGAACAGGGGGCCAAAGACAAAAGAAAAGCAAAAGTAAAAAAACAGACAATTACTACATGCAACTTCCAGGGAACTTATTTTTCCTGTACAATGTGAGGGATCCTGTATATAGAGAACAATATTTCACTACCTACAACTAGGGGTAGGTAGGTACTGTATCTCAGAGAAGGGAGTCAGAGGTTAGTTTGTTTTTATTGAGAAGGTGGCAGAGAGACACAGAGATGAATGAAAGTGTGTCTGTGTGTCATAAATATGGAGGTAATTGGTCAAATACACCGATGAGCTAAAACACAGTCTAACCCCTAACAGCTCCTGAATAACGTTGATGATCTCCTAACAAGGACACATGTCAAGGTCTGGGTCGATTACATGAGCAAACAATCAGTTCTCGCGCAAATTGTTCTGGCCAGACGATTAGGTCAGAGTATCTCTGAAATGGCACCGCGGAGCATCACAGCCTGCCGCTAATGGTGTTGCGTAGCCGCAGACCGGTCAGAATGCCCATGATGACCCCTGTTCACCGTCTATAGTGCCTACAATGGGCACGCCAGGGTCGAAGCTGGGCTTTTGAGCAGGGCCGGCCCAGACCAATATGGTGCCTTGGGCAAGATTCTAGCTGGTGCTGTCCTGGCAACGTTTGGCGAGCCTACGGATTGACGGTTGCCTGGTCTGATGAGTCCTGTTTACTTTTACATCAAGTGGACAGCCGTGTATGTGTGTGTGTCGTTTTTTTCCTGGGAAAGTGATGTCGCCAGGATGCACTGTAGGACTGCAGACCAGGTACACCCCTTCGTGGAAATGCTATTCCCTGATGGCAGTGACCTCTAACCCTAACCCTAACCCTTTCAGTAGAATAATGCACCCTGCACACATTGCTCATGAATAGAAGAGTTGAAGGTGTTGACCTGGCCTCCAGGTTCCCCATATCTCACTCCGACTGGGCGTCTGTGGGATGTGCTGGACCAACAATTCTGATACACAACAGCCACTAATAATCTCAGATCAAGAAGTTGCTACATCTTATTGCAGTCTGCCTGTTGTTGATACCAAAGGGTGAGAGTGGTGAGCTTCTCCCCTTTGGCTTTTCCTCACTCTCTTTAACTCAGTGTAGCACTATCCTGTTTGCAAGTGATCTCCGCAAGAACTGGGCATAACAGTAGTCGGAAGTGTGTATGTGTGTGTATAGAGAGAGCGAGAACATAACTGCCGAGCTCAGCGTGTTCCAGAAGACATGCTATTCAGCACGGATAGAAGCCTTTTATTCGGCAGTGCAGCTGTAGTTTCCGAGCAACTCCACTGGGCCTGAATGGACTGCCATCACAACTCTGCGTTGCATGCTCTCTCTGTGTTGAGGCCAGTGTTTGTCACAGCTGTCCTTCTGACCTCCTCGTTACCCTTCCTTCCCTTCTTTCTCCCAATCTTTCTTTCTTTCTCCCTCGCTCCCATTCAATTTCCTTTAGTTTTATTTCTCCGGAGTTGTTGTGCGGTTCCATTTTCACATATGCACTACTTAGGGATTCTTCCCCCTACTTAATCTGTTACGTTGTCCTTCCGGCTTCTTTCTTCAACATTTTATGCCTGTCAGTGGCCTTCATCAATCTGCTTCTGTCTCTCTATACTTCCCTCTTTGCTATTCTGATCACAGACAAAGTCTTACCGCTTTTAACTTTCTCTTTTACTGTCTGCTTCACTCTCATTCTCCCTCCGCATCGCCCTACGTTTTAAGACTAGGCATTGTATTGTTGTTTAATCCAGGAAGAACATTTGCTTATCTGTGTTGGCTAAAAGAGTGTATGGTGTGGATCATTGGCGTCCTCGCTCTATCATACATTACACAGATGCAAAGTGAATTGTGGTTGTGTGTGTGTGTGTGTGTGTGTCCTTGCACCGGACTGTCATTGCTCTGTTATTCACCTGACATGTAATTGTGGGATTTTGGGACACTATGCAATTGAAGGATTTAGGTTTGTGTACAGGAATGGTCATTGTATCAGTAAATTGCCTGATTATATTATTTCAAATGTCTTAATAAGCAACAATGCTAAACTGTTAATTTTAATGCTAAACTGTGAATACTTATTAAATATGGACTCAAACATACTGATCCCTGGAAGTGACATGAAGTGGTCAAAATCTAAAGCTGGTGTCACCATAAACCACACCATGGATGGTTTACTCTACATCTACTTGTGTTAAATATATTACTTGGTTTACTTGCAAATGATGAGAGATTACATTGACAAATGAGAAAATAAGGTGAATGTGTCATGAGAAAATGTTAGTTAGCCCAAAATAAACGTAGGATAAGTATACCACACAGAGCGGCGACAGTTCATGAAAGAATTACAATGCACAGAGGAGGGGTCGAACGAGGCAGACACGGTATGTTTTATAAATTGTGCTACTGCTCTTACCTGATCCTTGGGCTACAGTAAGAAACAGAGTGCAAGAAAGAGAAAAGAAAAGTAGAATGCAGCGGTGAAAAGCAAAGCATTTCTTTTACATGTCATGGTATTGGTGCTGTGTTTATTTGTTTATGTGAAACTGATGCTCTGCTTTGCATGTTGTATGGTCTTACAGCTTGTGTGTGTGTGTGTGTGTGTGTGTGTGTGTGTGTGTGTGTGTGTGTGTGTACGTGTACGTGTGTGTGTGTCATGTGTAGGCCAGGTTGAGAGCGAACCATGCAAAGGGATGTCATAAACAGAAAGATAAGGGGGAAAAGATGCTCGGCACCAAACGTTAAAACAAATAGAACAATTCAAAAACTTTTTAAAAACAATTTCTCACAGTGTAAACACTCAATTAAAGGACATTTTTGTATTGAGTTCATGAAGACAATAGAAAGAGCAGTTCATTGTGACTGTCACCCATGTAACCATGACTAAAGAATTGTATACCTGAACAGCATCTCTAAACACTATCACTAAGAATTGTATACATGAACAGCATCTCTAAACACTATCGCTACTACTCAGCCTTATTTTAACCGCCTGGCTTTAATTCATCCCACTTAAAACCTGAAAGGAGAACATGCCTTATATTGACTTTTTGACATGTTGTGCCAGGACATTATGAACATCTCACATCACCCATTATTGACCAAAAGCTGATCGAACATTCCTTTCATGAGGTGTCAAACAGCAGTTCGGTGTTTGGCGGTTTTTTGTTCCACAGCGTGCGTCGTCCTGCCACTGTTGTTGTTATTAGTCAGTCAACCATCACCAAGCGTTTGCCAGCTGTCAGAAGCGCCACAATAGATAGCCACTGATGTGCTGTGGGCTAAACAATACACTTCTAATGTGGCGGTGTGTTTTATTGAGCCATCCAAGGTCATTTTACCGTTGGGCACTAAACTCATAGCCTAAAGTACTGAGCGACATCAGATACATCTCTGACAATAAGGAAACATGTTGTATAAGTGTGGGTATCAATGACAATAAGGAAACATGTTGTATAAGTGTGGGTATCAATGACAATAAGGAAACATGTTGTATAAGTGTGGGTATCAATGACAATAAGGAAACATGTTGTATAAGTGTGGGTATCAATGACAATAAGGAAACATGTTGTATAAGTGTGGGTATCAATGACAATAAGGAAACATGTTGTATAAGTGTGTGTATCAATGACAATAAGGAAACATGTTGTATAAGTGTGGGTATCAATGACAATAAGGAAACATGTTGTATAAGTGTGGGTATCAATGACAATAAGGAAACATGTTGTATAAGTGTGGGTATCTCTGACAATAAGGAAACATGTTGTATATATCAATGACAATAAGGAAACATGTTGTATAAGTGTGGGTATCAATGACAATAAGGAAACATGTTGTATAAGTGTGGGTATCAATGACAATAAGGAAACATGTTGTATAAGTGTGGGTATCAATGACAATAAGGAAACATGTTGTATAAGTGTGGGTATCAATGACAATAAGGAAACATGTTGTATAAGTGTGGGTATCAATGACAATAAGGAAACATGTTGTATAAGTGTGGGTATCAATGACAATAAGGAAACATGTTGTATAAGTGTGGGTATCAATGACAATAAGGAAACATGTTGTATAAGTGTGGGTATCAATGACAATAAGGAAACATGTTGTATAAGTGTGGGTATCAATGACAATAAGGAAACATGTTGTATAAGTGTGGGTATCTCTGACAATAAGGAAACATGTTGTATAAGTGTGGGTATCAATGACAATAAGGAAACATGTTGTATAAGTGTGGGTATCAATGACAATAAGGAAACATGTTGTATAAGTGTGGGTATCAATGACAATAAGGAAACATGTTGTATAAGTGTGGGTATCAATGACAATAAGGAAACATGTTGTATAAGTGTGGGTTGAAACATGTTGTATAAGTGACAATAAGGAAACATGTTGTATAAGTGTGGGTATCAATGACAATAAGGAAACATGTTGTATAAGTGTGGGTATCAATGACAATAAGGAAACATGTTGTATAAGTGTGGGTATCAATGACAATAAGGAAACATGTTGTATAAGTGTGGGTATCAATGACAATAAGGAAACATGTTGTATAAATGTATAGTGTGGGTATCAATGACAATAAGGAAACATGTTGTATAAGTGTGGGTATCAATGACAATATAATAAGGTGTTGTATAAGTGTGGGTATCAATGACAATGACAAGGAAACATGTTGTATAAGTGTGGGTATCAATGACAATAAGGAAACATAAGTGTGTATCAATGACAATAAGGAAACATGTTGTATTGTATCAATGACAATAAGGAAACATGTTGTATAAGTGTGGGTATCAATGACAATAAGGAAACATGTTGTATAAGTGTGGTATCAATGTAGGAAACAAGTGTGGGTATCAATGAGGAAACATGTTGTATAAGTGTGGGTATCAATGAATCAATGACAATAAGGAAACATGTTGTATAAGTGTGGGTATCAATGACAATAAGGAAACATGTTGTATAAGTGTGTTGTATAAGTGTATCAATGACAATAAGGAAACATGTTGTATAAGTGTGGGTATCAATGACAATAAGGAAACATGTTGTATAAGTGTGGGTATCAATGACAATAAGGAAACATGTTGTCAATGACAATAAGGAAACATGTTGTATAAGTGTGGGTATCAATGACAATAAGGAAACATGTTGTATAAGTGTGGGTATCAATGACAATAAGGAAACATGTTGTATAAGTGTGGGTATCAATGACAATAAGGAAACATGTTGTATAAGTGTGGGTATCAATGACAATAAGGAAACATGTTGTATAAGTGTGGGTATCAATGACAATAAGGAAACATGTTGTATAAGTGTGGGTATCAATGACAATAAGGAAACATGTTGTATAAGTGTGGGTATCAATGACAATAAGGAAACATGTTGTATAAGTGTGGGTATCAATGACAATAAGGAAACATGTTGTATAAGTGTGGGTATCAATGACAATAAGGAAACATGTTGTATAAGTGTGGGTATCAATGACAATAAGTCACCACAGTATCTATACTATACTAAGTCCTGTATGGCCTCACAGAGTGGTACCACTGTTGGATCATGGTGTCATCTTGAACCAGTGATAATAACATGTTTAATAAATAATTTAAACATGTTTTAACGTGGATGATAAGCCTCTACTGACATAAAGCAGGTCCCAGACCATTTGATATCTCAGGGCTGTACCATTTGACATATCGGGGACATACCATTTGACATATCGGGCCGTACCATTTGACATCTCGGGGCCGTACCATTTGACATCTCGGGGCCGTACCATTTGACATCTCGGGGCCGTACCATTTGACATCTCGGGGCCGTACCATTTGACATCTCGGGGCCGTACCATTTGACATCTCAGGGCCATACCATTTGACATCTCAGGGCCGTACCGTTTGACAACTCAATGCCATACCATTTGACATCTCAATGCCATACCATTTGACATCTCAAGGCCGTACCATTTGACATCTCAAGGCTGTACCATTTGACAACTCAAGGCCGTACCATTTGACAACTCAAGGCCGTACCATTTGACATCTCAAGGCTGTACCATTTGACACCTCAGGGCCATACCATTTGACACCTCAGGGCCATACCATTTGACATCTCAAGGCCATACCATTTAACATCTCAAGGCCATACCATTTGACAACTCAAGGCCGTGCCATTTGACATCTCAAGGCCAAACCATTTGACAACTCAAGGCCGTACCATTTGACATCTCAACTTTAATAACCGGGTTACATACCTTGCTGAGCGGACCCCTATGCTAAAGCCCATGTAGCCCTCAGTGACGTGCGGTGAAGTCATTGGCTGGGGAGGCACTGGCTAGTATGAGAGCCAGATTTACTCAGATATAAGCCGCTACTATAGTACATGACAGGCAGGCCGCCTGCCCAATAAAGCAATACAACAACATATTGTTAGGCAATTAGAACTATAGCGTGCACGCTGAAACCACAGCGCTGTAAATAGAAATCCTCGTTGACTATCAAGACGCTCATCGCTTGTTGGTATGCTAAAACATACCTCAGCTTAATTTCACTTTTTCATTGACAGAAATACAAATACTTGTAGCTTGGTCTTACCTTTACTTAAAAATGAAGTCCATTCGCCTATCCTTCTGAACAAATATATCGGTCACTAAGACGTCACTTGGTTGTAGAAGTCTTGTTTATTTTCTTTCAGTTTTAGAAGTCTCTCGGTCTCAATAGAGATGATTGCCAGGGAGGAAAGTCGGGCTTGATCAGTCAGATTCCGAATGTATGATTTGAGTCGTTTTAACGCAGAGAGCGACCTTGTCATTTTTTGTCCTTGTGTTTGAATAAGGTTTTTGAGCTCAGGCGTTGGTCTTCCATTGTGAATTATTTCATGTTTTGCTCCAAAATTTAGCAAAACTCTTTAGGTTAGCAATGACGGTTGCCATTTTGCTGCCACTTTCTAGGATCAAGCTAGCCGAGAGACAGCTCGAGCGTTAAAGGCGTGGTTTCAAGACGCGCGCCCCCGCAGTGAGGCAGACCCATAAGCTGCCTCTCCTGCTTACTTTTCATCGCAATTAAAATATCTAATACAGCAAGCGCACCCTGCCAACCACTAACTTGTACATATAGGCCTACATTTAATAAGTTACGTGGATAATATAAGTCGTTGATATGTAGTACAAACAAAGTAGTACAAACATTACATTGGCGATGTAGTGAGAGATTGAAACAGGCACGCGCGTATTGCCCGCGCTTCATTCATTGTCTTATGGGTTCGCGCAATCACAAGGGAGGCTGAGCTGATCACTGCCTCACCTCTCTCTCCCTGTGCTTTTTGCAGCCGACCACCGCAGATTTCGATCATTTTTGAGAATTGTCTTTATAAAAACGATTGGAATTATACAGCAATTGAATTTCTAATAATAATAATTATTATTATATTCGTTTAGTTTCTTTCAGATAATTATTTTTAATCCGATTATGACAGGTGAGGCAGTGCCTCACCTGCCTCCCCTGACCGCACGTCACTGGTAGCCCTCCTGCGGGAGAGAGTCGTCCCCCAACTCCTTTAGGTCCTGGGGCCTCAAATATTTGTCAGTGTCGCCAGTCATTGCATCTTCACCTGGCGGAAAAACAAATGTATCCAAAGGCAAACCGGTCAAGAGTGTTGCAGTGCACCTAGAGCACCCCCCCCCACCCACCTTATTATAAGAGGCCTTGAATAATGTATCTGTGTTAGTAGACCACTGTATGACACTCAGGTGGTGGACTAGTTACTTATTGGGCCATAGGGAGGCTAAAAACAGAACCATATGATAAGTCTATAGGCTATTAAATACAAATTACATAGAAATAAATCCGTCACAATACATTCCTAAAGCTAACGAAGTGAATGAATTAAAACCAGTAGCCTTGACATACTACAGCTCCTTGCAGCATATAGCTCGCCTGTCTGGCACAAACACACGCAGTTTGCATGGACACTCCAAGCCAAAAGCGAAACGGGTTAAACGCTGGCAGATCCCAAGCGGCGAGAGCACCTCGATAGTGAGGATAAATAAAACACAGCAATCCGATCCGCAACAATGTGTCTATATGTCTTCCGTCCGACTCTCTCTCCCGGTCTGCAACACACCTCCCTCCCGCACCGCAGCCCCTCCCCCCGGGACTCCTACCTCACATACTGCCGCACTCAGGGACTCTACAGGGACTTTATACACTCTACTACACACACACACACAGGCGCTACCGCAAATCGCTACAATGTAACAATGCTTTAACACAGTGCCTTTAACCAAAGGTAGGTAAGGATGTCTGCAGCCAATAGCACCGGGTTAGCGGATGTTACAGGAAAACATCACGTCATAGCGATCCTGAATTAACGATTCTCTTCTGCCTCTCAGCTCACGTACTCGCTCTCTCTTAGACACGCACGCAAACACACACACACGCGCACGCAGGCACGCACACACACATGTTATTTGCCTTAATAATAGTGCAGCATTCTGCCATAAACGTATAATGACTTCATGCACCAATTATCCGCAGTGTCACCCTGTGTCCTCCAGCGTGCAGACAGACTATTCCGTACGACTTACACAGAAAAACAGCCATGTTCGTCACCACTGAAATGATATTCTCCCGTTTATTCTTATGATCCAATTATCCGCAGAAGCGTTAAAATATCCAGATAAATCCAGAGAGGTGTTATAGGTACAAAAAGGTCCATGCAGTCTTTCCGTGCTGCTGAAGTTGTTCTGTCCGGTTCCGCTGTGCTTTAATAAGCCAGGGTCTGTCCCAAACCCTACAGTGCTGCAGATATTAGTGCACATGCGGATCTGCAGCCCCTATGGTTCCGTCTACTGCTGCAAATAAAGTTGTAACTATCTCAAGTATTCCCGATGGTAAATAGTATTGCCGGTGGTGCACATATCACTGAGCGAAAGAGTCAAGGGTGAACCCCGTTTAAGGTCAGAACAACAGTCCCATATAATGTGTACTAGACGCGGTTATAAGCGATGCTAACACCTGATCACATTAAAATCCTCCAGTCCCTATACAGCATCTTCAGCAGTGCAAACTGGATGGCGAAATAAAACCGAGGCATATAGCGATCCAAATTCGCATCTGAATGTGAGGGGTTTGTCGGTGCTCGAATATGTTTAATAATCCAAAATGTAAAAAAGACTGTTCCTCTTGTGGCAGATGATCAAGTCCGGTTAGAGGGAGAAAGAGGCTGCCTTATTTGAAGGACAACCCACTGGAACTCCTGTTGTATTAGTTTTGTTCCTGCGGAGGGGGTGGAAGGTAAAAAACTGTCTGCATCCCAAATACGTTGGCCAATATTGTGATACACGGTGTGTATCTTTCTGCTTCTCATTCAAAGTATCCTAAAGGCACATATAAACTATTACCCCCTTTAAAATAAAACGTGTGTGCAGTTTCAGTGTTAATGAAGATCCTTAAGTAAAATTCATAGCTGATCAAGTTTTTGAGTTCCAATAAATGCATAGTTGGATCAGAATGCCACTTGATGCCATATGGCATGGCATGTGCTGTATAGGCAAACACTTTCTGCTCTAATACATAGCCATATGTAATGCATTTGTTCAATAATAATGTCTAATTACACATTCCCAGAGGTCAAGTGTTTTGGAATGACGGTGGATAGAATATACCGGATTTTGTCACAGTGTAAAAAGTCCAAATGCTCACACGCAAACTGATCCTGTACTGCCTTGTTATGTCCCATTGCTATCTGCACTCCTGTGTTCTGTGTACTTATTATGTAACCAGAGGTGGTAAAAGTACTCAGAAGTTATACTCAAGTAAAAGTATTTGTACTTAAATACACTATTACTCCAGTAAAAGTAGAAAGTCCTCCATTAAAATATCACTTGAGTAAAAGTACAAAAGTATCCGATTTAAAAAGTACTTAAGTACTGGAAGTAAAAGTAAATATTCAAATTAACTGTAAATATCAATAATTAATCAAAGCAATTGTTTTCGGGTGATATCCAATGTTTTTATTGAACAAATTATAACATTATATACTGCAATTAAGATTAAGATCAGATTTCCTATCAATGAAGCACCTTAAAAGGATAGTTCACCCAAAAATGAAAATTGTGTCATCATTTACTCACCCTCAAGTTGTTTCAAACCTGTATGAATGTCTTTCTTCTGCTTATCTCTGCAAGATAGATAGAAAGAATGAATTAATATATGTGCATTTCCCCAAGTATAAAACTGTTATAAACAACCATATACAGTAGCTTACATGTGGCTTGCCAGCTTTATTGAAACAATTGTTATCAAGTTATCAATGCAGTGATAGATAGCTAAGTTAGCAAAGGGTGTGCTGGCCTCACATGATGTAAGAGCTGCCCATGTGTGGCACAGGAAAAATCTGAACATATCCCGTAGATATGGCCATGGGTGATGATCCCTGTCGGTGTCGGGAATCTCATTGCTGGGCGAGCTGGCAGCGAGAGCTGCGTGTTCACCTGTTTCAACGCCGGACATCTTCTACTTCACAATGACGGACTGACAACAACTAGCATAGGCTAGCCTATGTGCGCGTGTGCTGGGAAAGAGCTCGCGGCCTCGCGCATTGTTTTTTTATTAAGAAAAACACGTTTTTCATTGTTTTGGAAAGCCAGTGTAATAATACTTGGAGCGGGCATGGGGAAATGTATCGGAGTAAAAAGTACATTTTGTCTTTAATATTGTAGTGGAGTAAAAGTAAAAGTAGATGCAAATGAAAAATACTCAAGGTCTCGCGCATTGTTTTATTAAGAAAAACACGTTTTTCATTGTTTTGGAAAGCCAGTGTAATAATACTTGGAGGCGGGCATTTTGTCTTTAATATTGTAGTGGAGTAAAAGTAAAAGTAGATGCAAATGAAAAATACTCAAGTAAAGTACAGATACCCGAAAAAAATACTTGAGTAAAGTAACAAAGTATTTTTACTTCGTTACTTACCACCCCTGTATGTAACTGTATGTTGTCCTGCACATTTTTTCCCCTTATCTTGGCCAGGTCGCCGTTGCAAATGATAATTTGTTCTCTGGTTAAACCTGGTTAAATAAAGGTTAAATTAAAAAAATTAAAAGTAGTGTTTAGCGCCTAATTTCTCTGCTCATTTACTGCTGAATCAACAATTATTGTATGTAACAAGATCACAGGACGAATGCAGCGAGAAACAGTGTGGTGCTCCAGATAGCAAGGCAGACCCCCAGCAACAGCCAACACAGTCAATGCAGCAGTGTCATGAATGTGGCAAGACAGTCAGCATTTCAACAAGTGGGGCACAGGTGAAATGGGCTCACGTGAAAAGAGTCAACAAAAACAGACTACTACGTAGAAATACGGGGGAAATACCTTCATCAACATCTGAAATACAGTCCTCAGTGAGAATTTCCCGTACACTAGCCTTGACTGTGTGATTTGAATACATACATGGGATGTTAACAAGACATCAAATGGCAAATGTTCACACAAGTTTAAGGTGCATCTATACTCAAAAGGTACCTAATCTCATGCTTTGAACACACAAAACACAGGTCGGGCACAACTGCAGAGGACATATGATTACAAGACGCATGAGTTTGTGAGTTTGTGACACATAATTAACTCACACCTCACAGGGTTCGGCAGAGATTGGGTTATGAAGGACGTTTTGTGTTTTGATCACATCACTCATACCTTCATCATCTGACATGTCCAGAAACTCGTTCATGGTCTCAGGGACGTTCATTTTGTGTTTTTCTGTTGCAGTCTGTTGATTAAAGAGGAAAGAGTCAGAACTGAATAATTCAGGTGAATGCTACTGTCACCAGTGACCTCTGTTTGGCCCCAGGTGTCACTATTATTAAATCTCTCCTGACACATGGACAGATCAAGTCTCTCTTTGCCTATTTGACCTGAGCTATTTGAGGAGCACTTGGAGATTCAATCTGGAGCATTTACACACGTCACTTATAAACATGTGATAGAGCATTCATACAGGTTACTTATAAACATGTGATAGAGCATTCATACAAGTCACTTATAAACATGTGATATATCATTCACACAAGTACCTAATGAACATGTGATAGAGCATTCATACACGTCACTTATAAACATGTGATATATCATTCACACAAGTACCTAATGAACATGTGATAGAGCATTCATACAGGTCACTTATAAACATGTGATATATCATTTACACAAGTACCTTATGAACACGCGATAGAGCATTCATACAGGTCACTTATAAACATGTGATAGAGCATTCATACAGGTCACTTATAAACATGTGATAGAGCATTCATACAGGTCACTTATAAACATGTGATATAGCATTTACACAAGTACCTTATGAACACGCGATAGAGCATTCATACAGGTCACTTATAAACATGTGATAGAGCATTCATACAGGTCACTTATAAACATGTGATAGAGCATTCATACAGGTCACTTATAAACATGTGATATATCATTCACACAAGTACCTAATGAACATGTGATAGAGCATTCATACAGGTCACTTATAAACATGTGATATATCATTCACACAAGTACCTAATGAACATGTGATAGAGCATTCATACAGGTCACTTATAAACATGTGATATATCATTCACACAAGTACCTAATGAACATGTGATAGAGCATTCATACAGGTCACTTATAAACATGTGATATAGCATTTACACAAGTACCTTATGAACATGTGATAGAGCATTCATACAGGTCACTTATAAACATGTGATAGAGCATTCATACAGGTCACTTATAAACATGTGATATAGCATTTACACAAGTACCTAATGAACATGTGATAGAGCATTCATACAGGTCACTTATAAACATGTGATATAGCATTTATGTGATAGAGCATTCACTTATAATACAGGTCACTTATAAACATGTGATATAGCATTTACACAAGTACCTTATGAACATGTGATAGAGCATTCATACA